>CAUYRH010055481.1:0-37438 GCA_963574655.1 Perodicticus potto | reverse complement strand
CATAGTAAATGAGAAAATATCATGAATGTTATATTAATCAGGTTGATAAAAATATCTCCAATTGTATGTGAAGCCCACACACTGTACTCCTTGACTGAATTATTGTACACAGCTATGACTCAATAAAAAAAAAAAAAAAGAAGTTTATAAAAATAAATAAATAAATAAAAATGTAAACTTAGGAGACTCAAAGATTCCTGTTTCTAGTTCTAGTCCTAATCACTCTCATGTGCTCTGGATTTATATATGCAACTGTTGTGTCAATAGCTACAGTGAGTATGTAGCAGGCTTCTACAGTTTAAGTGTGCAAAGGAACTCTTGATCCCCATTCATCGTCTATGCCAATCCTGACTCACCCTGGTCTTTTCTGTCCTACTAATTGGGATCACAAATCACTGTTAACATTGGGTCTTAAATTTAAGAATAAAGCTTGGCTATTCTAATTATCTTGTTAGATCTTACACCCAGTCAGTCAGGAAGCCCATTTCCACCTACCTTTTCAGATATACCCCAGCCTGGCTATTACTCATCACCTCAATAGGTACCATGGATACACTGATAAAAATGGCCTCTCAGTATCTATGCTTCTTTTCTTGACTCTTGTAGATGCTATGATTTTAGAATAGATGACCCTAGGGTTTACAGTAATAGTTTAAATATGTGTATCATATCCATTTCTTAAAATATGTAAAATATAACTTAAACTCTTGGACCTGATTTAATGGGCCTAACACAATGCAATGCCTGCTTTCCTCCCAGCCTCATCTTGAGGCTCTTATTATTCTTATACTCTTATTCAGCCGTTCTCACCCCTTTCACAGGGGTGGCCTAATATCAGATATTTACATTATGATTCATAACAGTAGCAAATATTACAGTTATGAAGTAGCAACAAAAATAATTTTATGGTTGGGGTCACCACAACACGAGGAACTGTATTAAAGGGTCGCGGCATTAAGAAGGTTGAGAACCACTGCTCTCATTATTTCTGGCTGCTAAAACCATCCTAACTTAGTCAACATGCCTCAACTTATACTTATTCAATTGCTTTTGTTGCTTAAAACCCAATTCCCAAAGTTTTGAATGCCTTAGACCAGGGCTTTCCAACTTTATTTTTTCTCTGCCATACATTTTTCTCTGCCAAGAAATGTCTTGGGCCACACATTATATCATTAAATACATAAACCCTAAGGAAAGATGATTAGCACACACATACACTGACAGCACAGATAAACAAAAGCAAAGAGTCCTTACAAAATCAACGTGAAGCCCAAGGGGCCACAGGTTGGACACCCCTGCCTTAGACCTTTCATTCAATTGGTTCTCTGCATGAAAAAATGGTCATGGATACTTCATCTAAAATTGTTCTTTTCTTCTATTAAAGTAACTCTCTAACTCGTACTCCCATTTTATTTTTTATCATAACAGTTCCTAGTATCTGAAATTTTGTTACCTTTTTCTAGATCTTCTGATATCCCCTATTTATAATGTAAACTTCACTAGGTTATAAAGTAAAACAAAATTCAGACTACATCCTTGGCAGCTAGTACAGTGTGTGGATTATTGTAGTATTAAATAAATATCTTTGAAATAAATGAGGAAATAAGTTAATAAAGGACTCATTGTTCTGGATGGTACCTACCCTCCCCTTGAAGGAATGAATTCATATCTTCAAAATTTGGGGAGCCACAAGACAATAATATTTGCAAGATCTAAAATTATATCAGTAAGTATTTCAAAGCATTTATCTATTTAAAACATTTGTTAAGAAGTATTTTCCTAGTGACTCATCTGTTTCATTTGGATTTTCAAATTAATTAGTGCAAACAGTTTATAGCAATGTCTAATTTTTTTAAATCTCTGCTATGCAGTCATTGCATTTTTAATTTTTAGGGTTTTTTTATTAAATCATAACTGTGTACATTAATTCAACCATGGGGTACAATGTGCTGGTTTTATATATAATTTGAAATATTTTCATCAAACTGGTTAACACAGCCTTCACGACATTTTCTTAGTTACTGTGTTATTGATGAATGAGCTTCTTTCTTTCTGGTCAATTTTGCTGGATATTTGACAATCTTATTACTTTTCTCAAAGACCAACTATTTTCTCTCTGACATATCTTTGCTTTCTATTTCAATAATATATGTTCTCATTGTTATTTCCTTTCTTATAGATTACTACATCAAGTGTGATATTTTTATTATTCTTTTAGCTTCTTCAGCTGAGAAACTATTTCCTTAATTTTGTCCACTTTCCCCTAGGGTTTACCATTTAATGTTATAAATTGTTTCCTATCTTATCTTAATCACACAGGTTTGTTCTATTTCAATAATTATTCAGTTCTACATATTTCATAATTGTTATGATGACATATAACTTGACCAATGAATTTTTAGAAGTATGTGACTTTTGGTTTCTCTTTCTGGTGTTTGACTTGAAAATTATATTATAGTCCAATATTTCAGCATGTATTTTACTAAATATTGATACATATTGCAATTTCTATGATGGCCTACTATGCTGTCAATTTTTATAATTACTCCAAATGTATGCCAGAGTAGAACTTACATTTCTATATGTCTGAGTGTAAAATTCTACAAATTTCCCATACTAAAGGGTTTGCTCAAATAAATAATTTCTTAAATTTTTTAGTGGTGGCTTTATAAATTCTTGTGATAAGATTGTTAAAATCTAAAATCTGACTGCAGATTTTTTTCAGTGGACAGTTCAAATCATTTTATTTATATATTTTAAATACAATTTTTATTTTAGGATAATTTTTAATTTATAAAATTGTTACAAAGGGTTTCCATATACCTCACCCACCATCTCTTCATATTAACATATTCTATTAATATGGTACACTGGTCATCTTTAACATATTTAACGTATCAATACTGACACATCACTGTAAACTAAAATGTTCACTTTATTCATATTTCAGTAAGAAAATAAGAGTAATATAGCAATAAATATTTTCCTATAGTCTGAGATACTTCACTAAGGCTCTTTCATACAGACCAATCGAGGTGACATTAGGTTTTGAAGATTTTCTAAATTAATCTTTAAACGTGGTCTTCCTATAACTCTGCTTATTACACTTAATGTGTCAAATTACTTTAGCAGCCTTTTGTGTATTGATTTTTGGCTACAATTTTGGCACAAAAATACTGATTTCATATTTCATCTTGAAAGATGTAAGTTGCCCTTTAAATTAATTTTTTTCTAATTGTGTGGTTTAATAGATATCTAATTCAGAGGCTCAGGTATACATACATATATATATTTTTGAGATAGATTGCAATTATGAAGAAAATAGAGAGGAAAGAAAAAAAAATAATGTAATAATCTGTATTGATTTCTAACTGAATTTGAAGAAATAATCTGATCGATAAGTGAAAAATTTGATTTCCTTATGAAGAGGGAGCTGGTCCCACTGTTAAAAAATAATACTTTATTATGAGATACACTATCTGTGTAGTTGATCAAATGGCCAGGGAAAAAGAGAATAAGCAATGGCTTGTCTTCTTACTCTTTCATCTACACTATTTTTTTTCCTTAATGCTGCTCTAAGCATGAAGTTTCACTGTAATCAGAATAAAAAAAAATCTGCAATGTAACCCAAAAAGTAGAAAACTAACATTCTTTAGTATTACTCATATTATTAGAAATTAGAAAAAGGGAAGAACAGGAGAATAGAGGGAAAAATGAACATTCTGTATACATTCAGAAAAGGAGGATAGAAATGTCTTCTTCTGAAATAAAAATTGCAACATAAATAAGTTCAAAGAGCATTTCACAATGAAGAGTAGCTTGTGCTGTTTATTTTTAAGAACTTCACACTTAATAGTATGTGAAATCTAGAAGAAAGTTTTGAGATCAATTTTTTCATAACTGAACATTTCCCAAAGTCAGCCAATAAAAATGAAAAATCAAGACTGATTGTTTCTCTCGTAATAAAGTATTATGTTTAACAGTGGGACCAGCTCCCTCTTCTTCATAAGGAAATCAATACAGATTATTAGGTTACATTTTTTCTTTCCTATTTTCTTTGCAATTGCATGTTTTAAAACCTGAAATATTTACATATTTTTCACAAACTGATATTGTGTAACATCTCCATACTACCAATCTCTCTCAAAAGCACAGTATGGCTGCTATGGTGAACGCACCTGCAAGTCTTCCTTCTTAACACATTGACTAAGCGTTTGAATGAGAGAAGGCTCAATTTCCCAAGGCTTTCCTTGAACCTTCACAATAGAAAGTCCTGTACCCCACCCACAGTATATTTTCAATTAACAACTATAGAGTGCTTTTATATTATGATGGTTTTATATTATTTATATTATGGAGATATGTAGGTAACTCAAAGTGTGAATTTTGATGTGTAAACATATTTGCAGCCACATCTCTATCATGAGAAGCCATCTTTCATTATCACATGCATTGCATATATCACAAAATTGAAATTTGTTTTGTTGAAATGCCTAAGTTTAATTCATATGAATTATGGCAAAAAAGAAAAATATCATTTATTGTTAAAAAAAAAAAGAGGAAACACTGCTTAGGGCTATAAGGTCACCTAAGGATTTGTTAGTGGTAGAAATATTATTACTTTGATCCATATGCTTATGGAATAGCACATTCTGATGTTATGTTTATTGTTAGGGGACATTGGGAATGGATTTCATTTTACTATGCCAGTTAGAAGTAAAGCCCTGTCATTTTCATCTGCTGCACATTTTGTGTGCTGTCTTCAAAATCTCACTTTAGTGTTATCTCCCTGGCCTGTTGTCATAGACCAGTGGTCTAGTAGAAATCATACTATCAGTATATCCACAGTAACAAAGAACACATTACAAAAGGGAAAGATAATTGTCATAGGTACTTTCCTGAATTTCATTTCCAAGGGGTTTTGACTGAAAAGATTCCCTTGGTCCATCAGCTAACCCCGTGTTGTAGTGTTGCCATATCACAGTTATAATCTAATCTACAGATGGAATTATTTCCTCTTTGGAGACTTAATACACTGTGACTTTATTTCTAATCTCTTTCTCCTGCTTGCCCCTTATCGATGAAGAAGAGCTTGTCAAACTCATTAATTCTCTTCCATTTAAACTGCGAAATGATATCAGTGGGAATGCCTCTGAGATTTGAAATGTTAATGTGCTCTTTTCAGGGGGATAGGCCATGAGGTGTTCTTGTAGGTTTTGAATACTTTCACATGCATGCTTTCCTCATATGTTTTTGCATAAATTACATTGACTACTAAAGGCTGAATTTTATTACGAATGAGGGGAATTTCCTAATGCAGTAAAAGGAAAGGTACGTGGTCCTAGATTATACTAACACAAACTTCAATGATATAGCCTCCTACACACCCAGATGATATGGGGTAGCTTATTGTTCCTAGGCTGCAAACCCGCACAGCATGTTAGTGTACTGAACACTGTAGGCAATTATATGTATGATAACACAATGTTAAGTATTTCTGTATCTATTGTATCTAAACTAGAAAAGATACAGTAAATATATGGTACAAAAGGTAAAATATAGTACACCTGTATAGAGCATTTTCCATGAATACAGTTTATAGGACTGGAAGTTGATCTGGCTGAGACAGTGAGTGTTAATGTGAAGGTCTAGGACATTATTACCGTACAATATCGTAGACATTATACACACTTTACACGTAGGCTGCACTACATTTATAGAAGAATATTTTTCTTTCTGTGATAATAAACTAACCTTATCTCACCATAACATTTTTACATTATAAACTTTTCTGTTTTTTAAACTTTCTTAATATTTTTCTAATAACATCAACATTAACACAAAAACATGTATAACTATACAAAAGTATTCCTTTCTTTACACCTTTATTCTATAAACTTTATTTTTAAATATAATTTTTTTCTTTTTACTTTTAAACTTTTTTATTAAAAACTAAGGCATAGATTTTCAGGGGCTCACCTGCTTGCAGCTTGGACAGGCGGTCTCAACCCATCCTCCTAGACACAAGAGTAGGGCAGGAAGAACAGGGCCCTTCCCCCACACAGCAACCATGAGAGTGCACTGTGTGATGAGAGGCTTGTTTTTCTGCAGTGGAGACCTGTTCCCAGCTGTGCCCAATGAGGAGAGCAGAAATGGTTGGCAGTGGGTCAGACTCATGAGCCAGACTGTGGGGTAGTTTGAGAGCCGATTTCAGGTGGAATGCACTCAGACTATCAGCAGGGAGAGGGTTGTAAAGTTCCAAGGAGCAAATAGGAAGGGGGCTCACCCCACACATAGAGAAACAAGTGAATGGACAGGGAGGGGGCTTGGCCATCACAGGAATAGGCCTCCTGCCCCAGGGACAGACCTCCTGGCTTAGAGAAATTGCTATGAACTCCTTATCAGTGCCTGTCCCCAGCAACTGGATAAGCAACCTCTTAGCAAAGCCCTTCATGCTCTTATATTCCAGCCACACCTGTATTGCTCGTTGCCTTACCTCAGGGGGTGGAGAGACCAAGCAAACTCCTGGAAGCTAAGATCCCTCATAGAGCTTTAGGCATTTGTGTGCTCCAGCTGAGGGACCAGAGCCAGGGGTGCAAAAGATTACCTTGGGAGCTGGCTCCTCCATGCAAACTACTATCAATGACAGGAGGAACAACCCACAGCCAAACATGTGCCTTCCAACTCAAGCAATCGGGGAACAGTGAATTTGAACTTGCAAGTACAGTCCATAAGTTCAGAGATTGATCTGGGGACCAAATTCTCTATACTCCATTGGGAAGAGAGGTGAAGGCATATTAGAAGTAACCCAAGAGGTTCATCAAAACTGTTAAAAACTCCCAAAGGCAACTCAGGACCAGCACTCCTCTCTATAGCTCAGTCAGGGAGCAATGTTTGGGGACTTGCGTACAGGTTCATATGACAGCCCCACCTCTTGACTAAGGGGACAGTTAATAACTTCAGAAACATGAAAAATAGACGAAAAGAGGCACCACCTGAAGAAATTAGTAACTCTTTACTAGTGGATATCAACCTCAACAAAATGTTTAAAATATCAGATGAAGAATTTTAAATGAGTTGCAAGAAAACTCAGTGAAACACAGGAGAAAATAGAAACCCAACACAAAGAAGCCACAAAAATGATATAGGAAATGAATGAAAACTCCTCTAAAAAATTATATTATTAAAGAGAAAAACAAATAGGAATTCTGGAAACAAAAAACTTGTATGATTCAGGTTTACTATATAAGCCAAGTTGTCAATAAAGTAGAAAGTTAGCAAGCATTTATTTCCAAATGTAAAATTATAAATATAAAAACTGTATGGTAAACAAAAGATCTAAAAAATAGCTTCAATGAAGAAAATTCCAGCCAAATCAGAGCTCTAATAATAGGATTAATGATCACAGTAAGACCAAGAACCACTTAGTGGTTGTATTCTGATAATTTGAGGTGATTAAATTTATAGCATGGAGGGGTTTTGCACTTGTAGATTATTCAAAGCTGCCTAAATTATTGAGCAAATACCTAAAACTGAAACATTACATGTTTAAAATTGTGAGATAGTGGTGAATGGATTTCTAATCCTCTCCTTGTTTGCATTTGGCTCTGCAAGTATATTTCTGTTTTCTTGCAGACTTTAAATAAGGTAAAAAATAAATACCCCAGAAATTCAATTAGAAAACAGGTAAAAGACATGGACAGATATTTCAACAAAGAAGAATTAAACTTGGCAAGTAATCACAAAGGTGTGCACCATTGTGTGAAATTCAAAGTAGAGCTAATGCATCAGAATGGCTAAATGAAAACAATAAAAAAACAAGCGATAATACTGCTAGGGAGAATGTGGAGAATTTCCGTCACTCACGTTAATAGGGAGTTTTACTTTTTATGCTGATTGTTGACATCTTTTAAGCTTTACCCTCCTTTTTTCTCCCTTCCCTACATATGGGAAACCTGATAATGCCTGGGTGTTCCTTCCTTTGCCACTGGGAGATTCACACCATGGAAGCCACTGCGTATGGAAATGACCCTGAACTGTCTTTTCCTTATTTTCTCAAGTCCTTTCAGAACTGCTGGAAAGACCAAGCCCTGCTCTTTCCAGAGACCTCAATTATATAAATAATAAATAATTGCAATTTTTTGTTTATTTTGGGACAGCGTCCTACCTACTTTTCCAGTATAGACACAATAACTCTCAAATATTATAGTTGAGAATGTAAAATGGTAGAGCTATTCTGGATATTAACTTAGGTATTACTTTCAAAACTAGGAAGAGACTTACAACTGTGCTCTTGGGCATTTATCCCAGAGAAGTAAACATGTATTTTCTCATGTAAACGTTATACTAATATAGAGAGTAGATTTGGTCAAAAAAGCCAAAAAGTAGATATTAACCAAATGTTCTTCAATGTCTAAGGTTAAACAAACTGTGATATATATACAGTATATGGAATAGTACTAACCAATAAAAAGAAACAAAGTGTTTATACTACCAACAATTTAGATGAAGTTCAAAGAATTATATTGTATGAAAAAACAATCTTAAATGTAGACGCACCTTATGGTTCCATTCATGTAACACTTGAATTAATTAAAGTAACATAATTACAGGAATAAACAAAAAATTATTAATAGTCAAGGGTTAAAGATAAGGGAAGATGCACGTTGTAGGGTTGGCACAGTTACACATTTCGATTGTGGTAATACTTATACCAAACGATATATATGATAAAACAGCACAGGTTACAAACACAAATGAGTTCATGTACAACTGATGAAACCAAATTAAACTGTAGACTGCACCAATGCAAATTATTGTTAATTTTCATGTTATACTACATACTTACATAAATTGTTGGCATGGGGGAGGCTGAACAAAGGGTACACAGGTCCTCCTTATATGTTTCTCTGCAATTTCCTGTATATCTATACTTATTTCAAAATAAAAAGTTAAACAAACTTTAAAGACGTTCCTTAAGCAGAAGCCAAATAGGAGGGCTGGAGGATGTACAGAAGGAGACCTCCGGCAGGAGAATGGCAGACTAGTGGCCACAGAAGGAATAGCACGCAGCGCCCAAGAAAGAAGAGGAAGGTCCAGGCCGCTGCTGCACACAGACCTCTCTTCCCTGGAGCAGCATTGTTAAATCACAGAGAAGCAACATGGGACATTCAGAGTGTAAAAAGCAGCGACAGGGTGATACACATCACGAGATCGATGAATGCAGGGGAACAACTGGAGAATGGAGAGGTAGAGCACCATACTTGGCCTGCTGGCACAGTGACAACTGCAGTGCTAGACAGCCCCCACCCTCTGGACCTTTTACCTGGTTGGACTGGGGATCTGCCTGGAATCTGTGCAGAGAGAGCTGCTGCACCAGACACTGGTGCGGTGGGAATCAGGCGCCAGCTAAAGCCATTCTGAACTGTGCAGTGTAGTGTACTGGGTCTGCACTGGGCTAGGGAGGGAGTGGTCTGACTTGTGGCTTCTCTGAATTGTCCCCCAAAACTTGAACCCAAGCACTTCAACCCTACAGTACAATGGAATATAAGCACAGGAATTGACTGAAATGCTGCAGGCTGGGATTTGAGAGGCTTTGGGCCATTGATTCCACAGGTCTTGAGTAGGATGTGGAGATCAACACGGTTGCTGGGCCACTGGAGCCGACCTCTGCCCATCTCATCTGCCATCTATGGGGCCCCTGTGCTTGTAAAGCAGTCTGCTGCTTGCTTGTCCCTGCTTCTACCCTCCAAGCCCCAAATGCCTTCTGCTTGCTTGGTCCTGACCATACCCTCCAAATTGGATCAGCCCCATCATATGCACAGTCCTGCTTCTGGCTCAGAAGCTCTGCTCAGATGCTCTGCTCAGAAACTGCTTCCAGCTCCTCCTCAATCCTGGCTCTGAGGATCTCATGTTGGGGTGCAGCAGGTTCTGAATGAGTTATACAGAAATCTGCAGTCCCTGGGCTGCTGGAAGTGACCTCTGCCTGCCTCCCTTGCATTCATGGAGCCTCTGTGCCTGTAAAGCATCTGGCCATTTGCTCACTGGACTCTGCCTTCAAGGCCCCAACTGCCTCCTATCTGCTTGGCCCTAACTCCATTTTACAGGTAGATTAGCCCACTAGGAATCTCCAGATTCAAGGCACCAGTACACTCAACTATTTGTTTTGAGCAAATAGTGAGAACCCAGGAACCTATGACATTGCTATCCAGCTTCTGCTGTTACGTCTGTGGGGAAACCCTGGGTAGAGCAATCCCCACAACACCAGCCTCAGTGAAGAGGGCATCAACCAGTTTCCAATACAAGGATCCTACAACTACATGTTAACCCAACATCCGCCCCAAACAGCATCCAGCACAGGCCTGAGCAGAGGCAATAATGGCTGAACAGAACAAATCTGAGCAGCTACGTTACAGGCTTCCAGTACATATACTCCTCCTCTGCCACATTGGGGGTGGTGGAGGAAAAAACCATGTGGTGACCTCCCATCACTCCAATCAAGCAGGAGGGTTCCCAGCTAGAAATGGGAATCCTGAAAGCCTTTTAACTCTGAATTGAGAAAAGAGGTCTCATGAGAAGAAACCAGCAAAAGAAGACTGGCAGCATGAAGGATCCAAACAGGGATCACAATAGAGCAGAAGCTCCAACTGTAAGGAAATGGCTATTCAAATCCATGAGATGCAGCAAAAGAAGTCCTGACAGGAAAACTCACAGCCTTAAATACCTGCATTAAAAAGACAAAAAGATCACAAAAATTAGCAATCTAATGAATGATCTCAAGAAATTAGAAAAGGAAGAGCAATCCAACATTAAACTCAGCAGTAGAACAGAAATAACTAAAGTCAGAGCTGAACTAAATGAAATTGATAACAAAAATTGCATAAAAGATTAACAAAATAATTCATTAGTTCTTTAAAAAACTAAACAACATCAATGCACTCCTCACTAGATTTACCAGAAATAGAAAAGAAAGGACAGTAATATGCTCAATCAGAAATAAACAAGGAGATATCACAATTGATTAGACAGAAACACAAAATTTTCATCTGAATATTATAAAATCTCTATGCATATAAACTTGAAATGTGGAGGACGTGGACAAATTCTTGGATACACACAAGCTCTGTAGGCTTCATCAGGACAAAATACTACTCCAATAATGGGCAATAAACTGGAAGCAACAATAAAAAGGCTTTCAACACAGAAAAGTCCTGACTCAGGAATTTTGCCATAACTACAATGAATAACTGGTACCCATACTATAGAAATTATCACATAACATTAGGAAGGAAGGAATCTTCCTCAACTCATTGTATCCTATACACCTGATAAAGAGCTAATGACCAGAATCTATAAGCAACTCAACAAAATCATTCAACTAAAAAAAAAAAAAAAACACAAAAAATGAGAACAGGTATGAGTAGAAGCTTTTCAAAAGAAGATAGACTAATGGCCAATAAGCATATGAAAAAATGTTCAGTATTTCTAATCATTGTGGAAGTACAAATCAAAACCACAGTGAGATACTACCTAACTCCAACTAGAATGGTGTTTATCTAAAACTCCTGAAACAACAGATGCTGGCATAGATGCAGAGGAAAGGAACACTTATACACTGTTGATGAGACTGCAAACTAGTCCAATGTCCATGGGAAGTTGTATGATAATAATCTCAAAGATTTAAAAGTAAACCTACCATTTGACCAGCAATATCACCATTGGGTATTTACCCAAAGGAAAAATGAACTCTATTTTATCAAAAAGACACTTGCACACAAATGTTTATTGTGGCACAATTCACAGTTGCTAAGATGTGAAACCAACCCAATTGCCCATCAATACATGAGTGAATTAATAAGATGCGATATATGTATTTCATGGAGTACTACTCAGCCATAAAAAATAGAGAACTAATACCTTTTGTAGCAACCTGGATGGACTTGGAGACCATTTTTCTAAGTGAAGTGTTACAAGAACGACAAGACAAATACCACATTTTTACTATGAAATTGGAACTAATTAATCAACATTCATGCACACATATGAAAATGGAACTGAACAGAAACCAAGCAGAGGAGGGAGGAAAAGCAGGAATGGGTAAAATCACACCAGCCAATCACATCAGGGCACACTATCTGGGTGGCACCCACAGTTATAAGCTTGTCTCAATCTGTACAAAAGCAATTCATGCAGCCGGAACATTTGTGCCCCTGTAGTATTCTGAAAAACATCCACATACGCACGCAAGTGCACACACACATACCCCCACACAAACCAAACAGAATCCCATAACTCTCTTTCTCAAAAATAAGCAGGAAATTTTGCCTTTGTAACATAAAAACTAAAAGTAAAATGCAAATTATCTATTGCCAAGAGTGCAAGTAGGGCACCCATACTGAAAGCTGGAGTTCTCCTTGACCTAGTTTTGGTTTTGAAAAGCAAAGGAAACAGCTGAATCAGGAAACCCACAAAGAAGTATTTGTTGCACTCTGTCCAAGGAGAAGGAATACACTCTGTACTGTCAAATCTACAGTTGCCTGTAGATAGTGAGAAATAAAAGCTAACACATTTCACACGCAAAACTCAGGATCATCCCACTAGCCTGAAGTAAGGCTGTGACTTCTCTCTAATAAGGAGTTTCTGCAAACATCAATGACAACAACAAAAACAAATTGAAAGTTGATGAGTGATAAGAAAGTATAAAACTAGGATCCATTAAAAAGTATTTAAAAAGGAGAGTAAAAACAAAAATAGGAAATAACCAACAAAGAAATCTCACATGTTCTCCTAGCATCGTTGATTGAATAAGGATTCTTTCACCAGTGTGTGCTTTTGTTTGGTTTATCAAAGATCAAATGGATATGAGAGACAGGATTCATCTCTTGGCTTTCTATTTGGTTCCATGGGTCTGTGTCTCCATTTTTGTTTCCAAATACCATGCTGTTTGATCACTGTGGACTTGCAATATAGCCTAAAGTCTGGTACAGTGATGCCTCTGACTTTGTTTTTATTATAAACAAAATCACCTTGGTTATACAGAAATTTTTCTGCTTTCATACGAAACAAAGAATTATTTTTTCCAGTTCTTCAATGTATGATATTGGTATTTTAATGGGGATTGCACTGAATCTGTAGAAGTCTTTGGGTAATATCAATGTTTTAACAATGTTTATTCTTCCCAACCAAGAGCATGATACTTTCTTTCATCTGTTAATGTCTTCTGCTTTTTCTTTTCTTAGGGTTTCATATTTCTCTTTGTAGAAGTCCTTCCCCTCTTATCTTATGTATATTCCTAGCTGTTTCATTTTCTTTGAGAATATAGCTGTGGGAATTGTGACTTTGATTAGCTTTTCAACTTGGCTGTTGATTTTATATCCTGTGACATGGCTGTATTTCTTGATCACTTCCAGGTGTCTTGTGGTTGAGTCTCTGCGGTTCTCTAAGTATAAGATCATATCATTGGCTAAAAGCAAGAGTTTGGATAACCACACATGAAGGACTGAACTTGGACTCCCACTTTTCACCACTTATAAAATTGGCTCAAGATGGATAAAAGACTCAAATCTAAAGCAAGAAACAATAAAAATCCTGGAAGAAAGTGTGGGAATAACTCTTGAGGATGTTGGTCTGGGGAAAGAGTTTATGAAGATAACTTCCGTGGGAATTGCAATGACAATAATAATAAACAAATTGGACTTAATCAAACTGAAAAGTTTCTGCACAGCTAGGACACAACAATTAAAGCAAATAGATAATCTTCAGAATGGGAAAAATATTTGCATGTTACAAATCTGACAAAGGTTTGATGTGGCAGGCACCTGTAGTCCCAGCTACTGGGGAGGCTGAGGCAAGAGGATTGCTTAAGCCCAAGAGTTTGAGGTTGCTGTGAGCTGTGACAGCACAGCACTCTACCCAAGATGACGACTTGAGACTCTGTCTCAAAAAAAAAAAAAAGGCTTGATAAGTAGGATGTGATTAAAGTGTTACTAATTATTT
The DNA here is from genome assembly GCA_963574655.1 of Perodicticus potto. Classification (NCBI taxonomy): domain Eukaryota; kingdom Metazoa; phylum Chordata; class Mammalia; order Primates; family Lorisidae; genus Perodicticus; species Perodicticus potto. The sequence continues at coordinate 23,443 of CAUYRH010055481.1, read as the reverse complement.
ATACAATGATACATAAAATATATAGTGGTTTTGGAAATTTTAGTGCTAGTTATTCTGGGGATAGAGACTGACCTTCTTTGCCTCCCTTGGTATTCATCAGGTACCAAATTGCTATTAATACACAACTATTAAATAGATTTGCATTACTAAATTTATGTCTGTCAAGCAATGATGACAGAGTAGTAAACAAAATGCTATTGCCTCTTCTCTTGTTGAAGTTGGTTACAGAGACTGAGCATTATATTTCCTCTTCAGGACAACTTTTAACAAAAGACAGTGTACTGTCTGGGGGGATGGGCAAAGTTCTTTTTCAGGTAAAAAGACAGCACAATAAAGTTGTGAGTCCTAAACCTGCAATTTGTGTCTTCTTTGCATACACGATGTCTTGGTGAGACAGACATGCCCAGGCAGAGGAAGATGACAACCCATCCTCACAGCAGCATGAGTGACCTAGTACATTGATATTTCTACAGTGGGTCGTTATGTTACAGTTCAATTTTCGGGTTGAAATATAACATGAGGATAACATTAGGAAAAGATGTCTGTGACTAAAGTGATGTGCTAGTACAAACTTGGCAGAATGATTAACTTCTAGGCTTGTGTTTTTTCCATTTAACAAAGAAAGAGAAGGAAATGTATCTGCATTTGCTTATTAGCAAAGAGTAATTTCAATAGTCAATTACAGATCCACAGTATTTCAAGTGATGAATTAAATAACCGTTCATATTGTCTCATAATTCTCTTGGCAGCAAAAATCCACCAAAAGAAAACCAACAAATTAAATGAGAAACTCTTGAAATATTGACAATAGAAAATTACAAAGTGACAATATCAATAGTTAATAGGATATGATGACATATTCTTATTAACTCACTGTACTCATTAACATGTACACGATATCCATGCTTCCAAGAGCAATGAAAATGGAAATAAGTTCTTAGTAGTCAGCGAAATATCCTTAGTCAGGGAACTGTTTTAGTAAAAAAGAACCTCGAAGATAAGTAGTTATGTGATTTACATTCTGCTTTACTCCTCTTAGAGTTCAGGAGGGCTTGAAAGCCCTCTTGAATAAATTACATAATTATTTTTAGGATCTATGCATTTGTTACTATTTCATAGGCATTCTCTTCTTTATCTTGTCTGGATTCCTGCCCTGAAGGAATCACCCTGCTTGGATCAACTAGTTAGGAAGGGTAGGCTGCTAATAAGGCAAATTCATATAAATTCTAGAATACTTTTTCCATCATGCTTTAAAGGAATATTTGTGTATCTTATAATTTTTATTTCCTCTACAAAAACTTGTGTATATTTCTCTTTACTTTCACATCCTGGAATAGAAGTTGAAATGCTTTAAAGAATTGAAATTATTATAAAAATTGTGGTTTATTGTTATTTTAGGAAGGTAGGAAGGCCATGGTCCTAGTGATGCTTAGAAGCTTACTGAGTAAATCTCTTTTACTTCTGATCTAGGGGAAACACTCAAAAGGAAAAAGAAACCTTCAAAGATCTCTGAGGAAGTGTGCCTGAAGTGTCAGAATATTAACCTTTGATCTTTGTGTTGGATTTTGTAAGCCTCCTCCAAGTGAAAAATAATATTCACTTTCACATTATTTCTTGGGATTGCATAGGCACGATAGCTTTGTAAGAGTCTTACTGTAATGTAAATATTGTCAGTATCTCTTATGAAAATGTATGATAATGTTAATTATTGTTATCACCAATATCTAAGATTTGTTGGTGACTTATTATTTGCTAAATAACTTCTATATGTAACAGATATTAAAATACAATTTTTGGCCATAATTCTAGAAATCTGCATATCAGTTTTCACAGTGTGGTACCAAACTAAGACGAGAACGTAAAAAATGTACTCGAGAACTTGCCTTATGAACTTCAATGCCTTCATCCAGATTGAGGCTATAAACTTTTACAGAAGACATAATTAGGAGGAGGATTTGTGAGTCAGTTTTTTGGAGGTGATGTACTGTGGATCCCAGCAATAGCGATCTACAAGATGGAAAAGTAGACTTTCCTTAGCTCTCACCTCGAGACTAGGATAGGTCTCCATCCTAACTTCTGGTCCCTGTTGCTAGGACACAGAATTGCATGGTATTTGACTTTGCATGGACATTTAAAGTCAAGAATCAAACTGGCTCAATGGTGAATGACCAGGCTGTACACAGATGGCTGAACTAAAGTTGGGATTATACTCTGAGGCTTGTCATGGCAAATGATGCTTAAGTATTTCACAAGAAATATATGAGAGCCATAAATGAGTTGGAAACTGTCGGTCTGGGGTCACATAATGTTCTGTGCAAGGAATTTGGCTGGTAGGCAATTGCTGTACACTTGGGAAGGAGTCAGGAAGAGCACCTCAGAAGTCAGGAGAAAAATGGATGCAAAAGAAATGAGGAGCCAAAGATATTCTTTACTCCACTCAAGTCACCCATGCATAGCTGACTCAAGCAAGAAAGGAGAGAAGATTTAACTTCAAATCCAGTTCAGCATATTGATCAATATTTCAGGCTGAAAAATCTGACATCTGAATGAATACTGTATTTTGCAAATGAAAGTGATAGATGATTTGTATGTACAAACAATAGTTCTCAACTTTAACTGCACATTCTAATCACCTTGGGAGATTTGAAAATCCACATACACACAGGCCTATCAGCCAGAAAGTGTTATTTAATTGTGCTATTGATGGGCCTGGGCATTGGTGTTTTTAAGATTTCCCTGTGTGATTCCATTTTATAGTCAGTGTCAAGAACCACCAATTTAAAGAAACAGCAGGCGCATGGCGACTGTTTGAGAAGCAGAACTGAAGCCCAGTAAACAAGCTTACGATTTCAGCTTGAGATAAAAACGAGATGCTTTAAAATTGAACTTTGGAGTTGTGCTTGTGCATTGTATCAGCTACGCATTTGCTATCCCATATTATTCTTACATCAACAATATGAAGAAGGGATTGGTACTCCCACTGAGGCCGCAGAGAGGAAATTTGTCTATGTACAAGGCCTGGGCTCTTTTCACCCAAGCTTAACTACTTGTCAGTATAAAAGGAAACAGATATAGTATATGGATTTAGGGAAAGAAAATTGAAAATAGGTTTAAAGACATCTTAGATGTGTGCAGATTAAACTTTTGCCCTTTGACTTCCTAACAGAGATGTGGCTTCCCTTCTCTAGCTGTATCTCTTCTAAAGCCCCAGATCAAGGTCCTTTTAATGTTCACCATTTTCAGCATTGTAATTCCCCCACCCCGCCGCTGACTTCTGCCCCTTACATCAGTCCCCTTTTACCATACAACTTTGGGTTAGAGAAATATTACCACTTTGGTAATACAGGTGATATCTTTTTTTGTTTGTTTGTTTTTGCAGTTTTTAGCTGGGGCCAGGTTTGAACCCACCACCTGCAGTATATGAGGCCAGCGCCCTACTCCTTTGAGCCACAGGTGTCGCCCTACAGCTGATATCTTATCCTTACCTTCTAAAAAGCTGGGTCAAAGAACCACAGAGGCCTCAGATTAACAGTTTGCACCTGCATTTGTCATGAAAACTTTATAAGCACAATTTCTGTTGACTTTAGTTAATAGCAAAGAGTTATTACAGCCAATGTTCACAGGTTTTGTCTTTTCCTAAATTTTTACTTACTAAAATGACCTCACTTATTTCACATTTCTTATGAGTATTATTGTAATTAAATAAAAAATAAAATAGACATTTAGTGCATAAAAGTGAAGGCATTGTTTGGGTTGTGTTTATTATGTATAATGTATCATTTGAAGGGATAAGAAAATACCATTACATTATAGAAAATATTCTCTAATTTAAATTCAAATAACTCTAGTTATTTTTTTCAAGTGTTTTCCCACAGTGGAATATGGACCATATGGATAATTTTTCTCAGTATTGAAACATATTGTGTTCCTTAAATAACGAACAGCAGTTTAAGTTTCTACTCCTTTCCACTGTTGTAACTATTGGGAGACAGCTCTCTATAAATGTTTTCACAATTCTACACAGTCCAAGCTTTTTGAACAAAGATGACTACAAAAGCTTGCTTAAAGGACAAGTCTCTCTCTCATTTTTTTTTTTTTTTTTTTTTTTTTTACAAATAGTCTCACTTTGTCACCCTTGGTAGAGTACAGAGGTGTCATAGCTCACAGCATCTCAAACTCTTGGGCTCATGCAATTCTCTTGCCTTAGCCTCCCAAATAGCTGGAATGACAGGTGCCTGCCACAACACCCAGCTGTTTTTAGAAACAAGGTCTGGCTCTGGCTCAGGCTGGTCTTGAACCTGTGAACTCAGGCAATCCACTTGCCTCTGCCTCTCAAGTTCTGGGATTACAGGCATGAGCCACTGCTCCCAGCTTAAAGAACGATTAAAGAGAAGACATGGCTTAGCAATTAAGACAAAGTATTCTTCTAAGACATTAAAGATTTGTCTTCCCCAGAATTATTTGCTCACATTCCAGACTATAGACACCTTTATCTTCCATAACATTTTTTTTTATATTCTCTCTCACTCCCTATCTCTGGAGGGAATAAAAAGAAAAAGTGTTGGTTACCCTATAAAAGGTCTGAGTTTCATCATTTTGGATTTCATCATTTGAGACTTCCTCTCGAGTGGTTCACTGTTCTGCGTACTGGAAACTGGAGCATAGGAACTGGTGCTAAGTCACTCTGTTAGCAGTTAAAAGCCTGTACTCTGATCCAAAGATCTCATAGTTCCTAGCAGAAAAGGAAAAATACACACATACACGTGTGCACATATACATGCATACATGTGTATTTGCATGCAAGTATGTGTAAGTATTCCATCCTCTTGAAGTGTCGACTTCCTAATGCCTCATCCATCTTTTCTGGCTGGCAGAGCATACCCTTCCAACTAGCATCTATCACTGTCCCTTCTGTGAAGCTACAAATGAGAATTTCAGGAGCGTTGTCACTAATTATGTGTATTCACAGCACGTTGTACATGTTTCTTCAAGTACATTTGTGTACTTTCTATATATTTATACACTCTACCTTCTAAAGTTGAGGTTAAGAATAATTATTCTTTTTAGAATTAATATTGCAAGGTACCAACTATATTCTAGTCATTGCTTTACCCTGGAAGCTAGCTTAGTCCCAAAAATATAATGAGTGATTAAGAAACAATTACTGAATTGACTCAGACCTAGTATTCTTTGGGTTGCGAAGAAATCTCAACCTGTCATCTCTAGGTTACTAATCGATTTTTACAGGGATGAAAATTTTAAATAATGAACAGGCTAATAATTATATACGCCATACGTGGAGAAAGGTAGAGACAATCCGATTCATGTGTGTTGCTGATTGTAACAGATTTGCCAGTTGGATGGTTAATTTCAAGGTGAAGATGTCAAATTGGCTAATTGTTTGTTAAAGAAGCAAAGATTCTCCTTAGTTAATCTAATAGACATTTGTTTTCACTCTCAAACCACCCTCTGAGCTCATTATCTAAACGCTGTAAACCAGACACTGATTCACTATATAAATATTAGAAATGACTTGTTTTTTTTTCCCTCAGTAAACTGTGTTTAAATCATTCCTTGATGCATCAAGGATGTACAATATGATATTTCTCTAAAAACAGAGGTTTCTTAACATTTTACCAAGGTTTAAACAACAAGGTTTAAATATAAGGTAGGTTCCTAATTTCTGAAAGAATATATGTTTTTCAAATACATACTCACTTTTGATGTATGGCGTCTATATAATATTTGAATATATAGCATTTATAAAGCACCACCAAGTTTCTTCATGAAAAAGTAATTTGTGGGCTTCATACACATGATCTTGTTTGGACTCTGGTGCCATGAAATATAGAATAACTTGATTGATTAAGGAGCAGGTAAACAATCTCAAAGTGCAGTTAAGATCGGTGGCAAAAACAAGTGATCACATGGCTATTTTTTCCACAAAAGAAGAATATGTTAGGGGAAAAAATAGTAGGAAATATATAAAACTGATGTCTCTAATAAACCAATAGGTATATACCTTATAAATGTAAAATAAAAGTCACATTGCTTTAAAATTTCAAAAATTTACTTTCAGAAAGATGTTGACCATCACACATAAAGGGTGCTACTGATTATTCAAAATATCTGATGTCCTAGCCTCATTCCTCCACATCCTGCCTCAGATTGGGGCCATTATATTCTTCACTTTTTCTACATATCAATAAAACCAAAAGTGATTACCTTTAAACAGGAAAAATGGATAGAGAAAAAGAACTTTCTAGGTCATTGATTCCAGAATCTTATTAGATTAGTCTCTGTTAACATTGCCCTCTCTGCAAGTTTCCAGTCGCAGGTTAATTGAAATCACTGTTTCACCAGATTCAGCCAGCAGACTGGGTCTTCCCGTGACCACACTGCTTCCTCTAAAACTGTAATATCAAATCTCTTCACTTCAAAATTGCTGAAGAACTTTATTTCCCAGAGTAGCTTCTCCCTTAATATTCTAAACTATCCCTTTAGTTAAACTGTAAAACAACTATTTTCTAGTTCTATGAACTGGATTTCAATTACTTTGTGGCATTCTTTTCCCTAAAAACACACGTGTGTGTTTGTGTATATGTAAAATTAATGTGACGTATTTATGTACATATGCATTACTGTATGCATAATTATATCTGTATGTGTATATAACATGATAAAAATTAGTAATTATTCCCAAATACAATATTATTAATTATCGTGGAGGAGAGAAAGGGAGATGCAAAGGAAAAAAAAAGGAAGAAAAAGTTTGGATTTATTTCAGGCATGTTGATTAAATGTTTAAGTTTTCACTCTACAGTAAAAAAGAAACAGGTAAGGTCAACCAATGCCTAGTACCAGCACATCACTGCTTTAAAGCACCAGCCACTTTGCACCTTCATTTTCATGTTATAATTTCTCTTCCTTTTCCTCGTGAGCTTTTACAGAAAATGACTTCTAATCCATGCAGCACTTTGGCTATTACGGAGATGCTTGCTATTATACGTTTTAGTCCCAAGTATTCTGCATTTTATCTTCCATGACTTTCTTTTAATGATAGAGCATTGTGTGGAAGTGAGCACATGTCTGGATGTTTCAGAAGAATATATTGGAATTGTTCAAAGCTACTGTGTATGGCGAGAAGGCTTGCATTATATGAATGATGTTTCCCACTGCAATTTGGAAAGAGTCAGTGGCTGTGAGGGAAAGAGCTTAGAGAGGCTGCTCTGTCATGCAGGAATAGAATGGTGTTACCTTTGTCCTGCTATCCAGCTGCCTGGAGCACAGATAACAGTGGTCAGGGACGTCCCCATCATCCAAACGGAAGCATTGTGGTCTGGCTCACCTGCCATTCCCTGCACACAGAGGCCCTCTCATTTGCCTGTCTAATTCTCCATCTTCTTCCCCAGGTTTATCAAAAGAATTGCAGGTTATAACCTACACACATTGCCATTCTACTCTAGTCTATTCTCCAGGCAGTTATAAATGCACACAAAGCCTCTCGTTACTGCATGAGCTACACAACAAACTAGAAAATACCTCTAAATTATGTGTAATTGGTTTTTCAGAGTGTGCACCGCTCTGTAGCCTGGCATCTCTCAATCTGGGTATTCTTTTCAGCAGCACTTGTGTTGTGCTCTCTGACACCATTTTTTCCCTGCCCTTTAAGAGAAAGCGTTTCTTTCAAACTGCTTTACATTGAAAGAGTTTTTCCTGCACTTCAGTAAGGTGCCCCTTCGGTACTTAAATTTTAATTCAATAGCTGATTTACGTGAACATTCAGGTTCATTGAAATGAAAGTTTAACTTTTCTAAAAGTGAAAGCTAGCTACCTCTCTGATTCTTCAGCCATCTTGATGAAAACAATCACATTTTAAGAAATGAAAGTTGCTGAGGTCCCTTCGTCCGAGTTATGGAGAGTATACAGGTGCCAATAAGAAGAAGGAAAAAATCCTGAGCTTTATAAAGAGAGAGAAGATTTGAAAGGAGTAAAATGATGAAATTAAGTTTTAAAAAATGTTTTATGAAAGTGACTTACCTATGCATGGAAAATTTGTGGACAATGAGCAGAGACTATTTATGTGTGTCTTTGTCAATGCTGGAGGTATAAATCTGAGAGTCATTCAAATCTGTGTAATAATAAAGCTGTTCAAACAACTCAGTTGTTCAAGAAAGACAAAGGCCTAAGACGCAGACATAGGGAGTGTCCGTACTGAAGTGACTGCAAAGGAAGAGAAGCCAGAGAGGGGAAGGAAGAGGAGGGACTTCACTGATATGCGTTATGGGTCAGGCTCCCTGCTGGGTGCTTTGCCTTCTTTGCTTCAATTAATCTTTCCAGCATGTACTAAATACTACCACAGATTTCACAGATAAAATATTGGCTTCATGAGGCTGAGTGATTTGATTCACCTATGATCACCAACAGGCAGGAAAATCAGAGGGAGGAACAGTGAGGGAACATGGGGCAGAATGCAGAGTGTTATGCCACGAAAGTAAATAAAGAAACACAGTTCAACAAGGGATTAGGGGAGAAGGGAATGCATAGGGCGAAATGCCTTGTTGAGATTTAGATCTGAGCAATAGCTGGTGATGATGCTTAAAATGGAAGTGCAGTCTAGAGCTCTTTGTGAAATTTCCCCAAGCTGCTTCCTTGGTTTGGTCTAAATTTTTCACTCTAAGTAGCTCTTTTTTTCTTTTTCTTTTTATATTCTCTGAAATTTGAGCAAGAATTGTATATAGGACCCAAACCTAAGCAATAGAAACTTCTACTATTCACATTTCTCTGAATTGGAGCATCCACTGCTAACCAGGAGCTAGATGAGGCTAGGATGCTGTAATGGGGCTGAATCAGAAGACCATGTAATTCATTGACAGTTGTTGCAATACAAGATGCATGGACATGTTTACACTTTACAATTTTTCAAAAGGTATGGCATATCTTTGGAGCATCACATTCCTTACCTCTGCATGCTGGCACAGCAAGTAACAATGATCAACAAAACAGCAAAAGAATCATCAAGCCATACCCATCACCATGAACAGTTCATCTCTATTGAGATCCATGTATCCACCTGCACTGGGTTTGGGAGTCTTGAAACTACAACTCCCCCTCCTAATGTTTATCAACGGATCACATCAACAACTACTCCCAATTGTTCCCATCGTCTTCCTATCAGAATGGTCTTAGATCAGTCTCACTTTCTTTAACACTGTTTGTTTCAATTCCGGATGATTTCCACATACAAAATGCTTACTTACTAATGAACCTTTATCTTTCAATGGCTCTGTCCTCGATCACACTTCAGCCCTAGCCACACTCTAGAATTGTCATTTACCAGTAAGTGCAGCCTTCCATAATTTCATATTCATGTCTACCTTTCTTAGGCCACACCTCTTATATCACCAGCTCTCCCTATTTCTCACTTCATCCCTAACAATCATTGAATCCATAACATATATACCTTTCACAGTCCCTCACCCCCTTGATTTTCCCTCTACTCTCTTTCCTACTTTAAATCCCAAAGGTCAATGCAAATATTTTTTACATTTTTGTTGTGCTATCCTATTTACCTGAATAAAGAGCCTGGCCCCATTTAAATCCAACTCCATCCACTAGGTATCTGCATTCATTCAGCTAAATGGAGCTGGAGGACGCACACAGCCACACTGATTGGTCTCAAGTTACAGTCATGAGCAAACTCTCATGGGATCTCCTTATGGCACCTGGCAACCCTGTTGTACTTTCTCAACATACTGATGCAGTAAAATACTTCACACAGACAAATACCTCATGCCTCCCACTCTGTTCCCAAACCTCTGACACCTCATTCTCCAACCTGTCTCTCAGCTGGCGATTGCTTTCAATCAAGGAGGATTTGGAAATTGAGGAAAAGATGACTTTCTCCTACTCCACCAACTAATCTTACCTACAGGCATCTATACACATAGGTGTCTGTTTCTGTCAATGAAGCATTCATGCTTTTATCTAAAATTAATTTCCTTTTCAGTGCATTACCTTCTCACCTACTCAAGGACAATGATTCAACAGGTTTTTCTATTTGCCATCCTCATCAAATTATTCTTGTTTACTGAATCATCCCATTACTACATAGCTATCCTACTATTTATCCTCTCTTAAACCATAACTAACAACGAACTTCTTTCTACCTAACTTCTGTCACTGATTTTCCCCTTTGCATTAAAGTTCTTTAAAAAGGTTCTGAGACATGTACACAAACTCCACATCTTGTATTTTTTCTTAAACTTCATCTAATCAGACATTTGCCTTTATCATTCCATTGAAACTTCCCTTTAAGATATTATGAAGGGGGCTCCACTTCGGCAACTTGACACATTTTCTGTTCACAGCATATTTTCCCTATTAAAAGCATTAAATTCAGTTGATAACTTCCTGCTTCACAATAATCTTTTGTCACATGAGAAAGTTTGTATTCTTAGATTTTTTCTTTCCTGTTTCATAATTCATTTATCATTACTCTCCTTTGATGAATTTTTATCTTCCTCTTTACCCGTTAAAGGTGAAATTACCTACTCTCAAACCTCTCTTCTGAACTCCAGACTTACACATATGTCCACTTGACATCTTCATTTGGCTGTGTACTAAAAAACTCAAGGTTAACATGTTGTAAAGGAACACCCTATTTTTTTCTCAAAAATCTACGTCTTTTAATTAAGCATGCAAACTCATCCTAGAAAAAGTGCCACATACCTAATCACTGAATATCACTATTGTCCCTTCCCCCTTATTTTTTGAGACAGAGTCTGAAGCTGTCGCCCTGGGTAGAGTGCTGCGGCATTACATCTCACAGGAAACTCCAACTCTTGGGCTTAAGTGATTCTCTTGCCTCAGTCTCCCAAATAGCTGGGACTACAGGAACCCACCACAGTGCCCAGCTATTTTTTGTTGTTGTTGCAGTTGTCATTGCTGTTTTAACTGGCCCTGGGTTGAGTTCCAATCTGCCAATGTGGGTGTATGTGGCCAGCACCCTACCTACTGAGCTACAGGCACTGGCCTCTATGGTCACCTTTGAAGTATTCCTCTTGGGAAGCCATGCACCAACGCCAGCACCCAATCCACCCGTCAAAGAAATTTTGGAACTCTTTTTCTGGAATGGCTATCAGAGCTATCATTATATTACCTTTGCTGTCTTAAATGTCATTGAAATGTCTTCCTTTCATTATTTCCTTTATCTTAAGGCAAAGAAAAAGATATGGGGGGCCAGATCAGATGCATAGGATGAGTGTTCTCCTACTGGCTAAAAGCTGGTACAGCATCAGTGATGTAAGAGCCATGCCTTTCTCATGCCAAGATTTTCAGTTAAGATTTTCCTGCTTCTCTATCAATGTTAACTTGGTCTGCTATGCTTCTCACAATCAGCTGATGGTTTTGACACACAATTTGATGAATTTTTGCAGTGTTTTCATCAATTCTGCTCATTACTGGTAGCCCTCCCCTCATCAGTGGAATTTTCTGTCCTCTCAGGAAAACATTTAATCCGTTTGTATGCTGCTGTGTTCTTTATGGCATTGTCTCCGTAAACTTGGACTAACATGTCCCTGATTTCACTTCTACTCTTGCCAAGTTTAACAAGCAATTTAACATTTGTTTGTTGCTCTAATTCAAGGTCTGACATTCTCATGTCAGCAAACAAAAACATGCAACAATAACGAAAGCCACTGGACAAGAGACTGCCACATGTCCACATGAACACAGATTTCAGACACTGATATATGAAGGTCACCAACCATTACTAACTTGTTTGTACAGTGCTTTCCACATTAGCACACAGTGGCAAGCTCACAAACTTAATTGTCAGACCTTCGTATTTTATTATTTTCTTCTCCAAGACAGTTGTTGACAACGTCAGATTTTCCATTTTCTGTTTCAAAAACCTTGTTACATATCATGGCTCTTCTTTTTATAGTCCATATAATATTTGTTAAAATATTGCTGAGTCTCGTTTTGAAATATATCTAGAATTCAATCAATTGTCACAAGGGGCTAGTGCAGATTGTAAGAGTGGCTACAAAGTTAATATTTAGCTAAGCACATTTTCTATTGAAAAGTTAGATTTCATTACTCCCAGTAATGGATCTTTCATATTTACCCATCACTGAATGCACTACAGCAAAGAAGACCAGGTACTACTGGACCAATTGTGAACTCAAGTCCTCAAGCCCCACCTAGTTCTCCTGAACACATCTCAGAGGAGAAAAGAACAGGGGAAGGGAAAACACACATAACCAAGAACTTTCGATAATATTCTTCTATCCAATCGTCTAGGGAAAAGCAACTCAGTGGATACCCTGAACCCTGGTCAATCAGAATGGTAGAATTCCTTGTCTCTTTGTGAGTTGTAGTAGCCTGTATAGCCTATGACTAGGAGGAGTGAGAGTTATAAGAAATACTTGTATAGCTCAGTAATGGAACACCTTGGTGAAAAGGGCATGGAGAGGGATTTAGCTCTCCTAATAAGCATGAGAGAGCTCAGGAACTGAAAGTATTGGTGAATTGGCAGTCTCTACACCTGTGGTGTTGAGAGGCATGAGATCAGCCTTATGTTATGCTGGAGGAGAAGACAGTTGGAAGCATGCGCATTCTATCACCAACAGGCTTACTCTGACTCTGTCACTTCTCCTGCCTGCAGATTGCCAGCACTGCATCTCTGTGCTGAAGATTACCAAGCTCTACTAAAGACTAAGATCTGTCTTTCTAAGAAGACTGCTTTACTTCCTCAAAGATTATCTCTCTCTCTCTCCCCCATTCCCCATCTGCTAAAGTAAATAGCCCTCAGGCACGTAAGAGCAATTGTTCCTGAGTGAGATAACAGCATAGCGGTCTGCCTCTGGAACACAGCCAGATAGGCTGGGGACAGGGACCAACCAGTCTGGGCCCTGATAAGTGGCGTCCATGAAGGGTCCCTGACAGTGAGCAGCTAGGAATGAAAAAGAAATATGTGGGAACTCTTGATATAGTGTACCCCTCCCTTGTTATTTCTTATTGCATTCCCCTTAAAGCACAATGAACAGAATTGAACACATTTCTATTTTCTTCAGTCCATCCCCCAAATAAAATAGTCTCCTTTCCCCTTCCCTTCAATTATCATCCCTTAAGATGCTGAATGACAAATGAGCTTAATCTTGAGTTTCTCACATTCTCTCACATAACACATATTCCATTTTCAGATAAGGCATACATAGCTTATCCACATAAAGCCTGCAGAAAAGTGCAAGCATTCTATTTATAAAGTTGGATGAACTTTTATAAGGGAGGGAGGACTGCAAAGCCACTTCTCAGAGGTACCTATTCTGATTTCATTCAATATAGATTGGCTTGCTGATTTGAAATTTATATAAATGTAATCATATAGTGTGTTCTACAATCTATGTCGTATCTGATTTGTTTAATTGAAAAATCAATTTTATAAATTTGTCCATATTATATGCAACTGTGGATTATTAATACTCATTGCTTTGTATTATTTAACTGAATGCATATGCCATAACTTTTTTTTTTATTGTAATCTCAAAGGGCATTTTATTTTCCCCCAACTTGGGGGTTCTTTTAAATAGTACTGATATGAACATTTTAATATGCATCTTTAGATGAACATGTGAATGCATTTATGTTGACAATATATTTAAGAGTAGAATTACTAATCATGTTATGTGTGTTTGTGTTCAGCTTTTGTGATGTAGAAGAGTTTTCCAAAGTTACACCAGTTTATATTTTCATCAGAAAAGTGTGAGAATTTCAGCCAATTCACACTTTTAGAAATTCTTATTATAGTTTTCATGTTTTCCAAAAATTATTTTATTCATTCTGGTAGTGACTAGTGATATCTTATATATTTTTAATATGGATTTTCTTGGTGACTAATGACAGTTTCATAAGCTATCCTTAGGATAAATTTCTTTTTTTTTTTTTTTTTTGTAGAGACAGAGTCTCACTTTATCACCCTCGGTAGAGTGCCGTGGCTTCACACAGCTCACAGCAACCTCCAACTCCTGGGCTTAGGCGATTCTCTTGCCTCAGCCTCCTGAGTAGCTGGGACTACAGGCGCCTGTCACAAAGCCCAGCTATTTTTTGTTGCAGTTTGGCTGGGGCCGGGTTTGAACCCCCCACCCTTGGTATATGGGTACAGAGCTCTATTTACACAGGTGAATAGAGCCACAGGTGAATAAAGCCACAGGTGAATAGAGCCACAGGTGCCACCCAGGATAAATTTCTTATTAGAGCTTTTAGACCATTTTGAAATTAAACTTTATTCCAATATGTTTATTAATAAGCCTATAGTTATACCATGTTAATTAATCTATATTTCTAATATGTCTTGATGGCTAGTAGTGTAAGTACTCCAGATCAATTCTTAAATTTTACAATCTTGGCTCTTCCTTAGTTTTTTAATTTTCATGCAAATGCAAATAATCTTGTGAACTTTTCATGAGTAAATTCTGCCAGAATATTTTATTTGAAATACATTGAGTATACCCATTAATCTGTAAAGAACTGAGATTTTAGAGTCCTATAATCATTAACATATGGTATATCTCAATTTATTTAAACTACCTTTATTTTTCATTGCAATGTTCAGTGGTTTAATTAATAGATTGCACATCTTCCACTAAATTTATTCTGAGAAATTCGATATGATCTGTACTATTGCAAATGTTTATTTAATTTTATTTATAATTCTTTTTTGTCAGTGAACAGAAATTATATTTATTATTTTATATTGTATCAAGAGACCTTAATATGTTTCCTTACCAATTATTAATTCTCATAACATGCTCATGGATTCTTTGGATTTTTCTGCACATAAGAGTCACAAAATCCTTAAATCTACTTTCCGTTTTTCACATTTTTTTTACTTGCCTCTGGTAAAATATTAAAGAAAGAATAGTAGATAATATTCTTCTTGACTCCTAGAGGAAATGCTTTCAATATTTCACCAAAACATATATTCTAGTTTCTTTGCAATTTTTACTTTATGAAAAATCTTTGTCATATTAAGTAAGTCCTTCTCTATTACAAGATAGTTAATAGGATATTATTGTTATTTTAATTACTAAGAGGATATTAATGATTTTAATTTTTTCAACTACATAGAAATTATGACTTTCCTCCTTTTTTTGTTAAGGCATTGTGTTACACAGATAGTGATTAATTTTCAAGCTATATTCTTTTCTTTCCTCAAATAAATCTTATTTTGTCATGAAATATTTTTTGTATATCACTGAATTCAATTTTCTAGCAACTTAGTACTTTTCCAAGATATTCTTTTTAATTTTTCTTGTTTGCTCTGCCTTTGTCATATTTAGGTATAGGATCATCCTAACTGCGTAAAATAAATTAGGATGTTTTCACTCTCTTTTAATTTTCTGAAAAAATACATAATTGTTTTTTGTTTTTTTTGTTTTTTTTGTTTTGAGACAAAGCCTCAAGCTGTCACCCTGGATAGAGTGCTGTGGGATCACAGCTCACAGCAACCTCCAATCCTGGGCTCAAGCGAGTCTCTTGCCTCCGCCTCCCAAGTAGCTGGGACTACAGGTGCCTGCCACAACTCCCGGCCATTTTTGGTTGCAGCCGTCATTGTTGTTTGGCAGGCCCAGGCTAGATTCAAACCCACAAGCTCAGGTGTACGTGGCTGGCACCTTAGCCCATTGAGCCACAGGCACCGAGCCATGAAAAAATACATAATTTAATAATAATATTTCATTTAATATTTGGAAAATCCAACAGAGAAGTAATCTTGTCTGGGATATTTTGTAGTATGGTTTATATTAAAAATACAACTATATGACAGATTGAGGACTTTTCAGGCCCTGTATTTCTTCTTGTGGCAGCTTTCTCTACTCCTTCCATCAGTTACTATAAAAATTCTTTTAAAAATCAAATGATTTTTATTGTTCCTTCTTTTAATTTTATTATTATTATTATTATGTTAGGCAAAGTCTTACTCAGTTGCCTGGGCTAGAGAGCCATGGCCTCGGACTAGCTCACAGCAATATCAAACCCCTGGGGTAAAGAAACCCTCTTACTCCAGCCTCCCAGGTAGCTGAGACTATAGGCGCCTGCCACTATGGCTGACTCATTTTTCTATTTTTAGTGGAGATGGGGTCTCACTCTTGCTTAGGGTGGACTTAAACTCCTGAGTTCAAGTGATCCTCCCACCTCAGCCTCCCAAAGTGCTAGGATTAAAGGTATGATATTCCTCATTCTTAATTGTTTATTTTTATCACACACATATTATTTCAAATATATATTGAATTAATATATTTCTCTGTCGAATTAGCCTATTTATAAAATGGCCTCTTAGTCATTAGTAGTACTTCTGAAAGTCTGGTCTGTGAAATGGGAAGACTGGACTGATATTACTCTGTTATAGTGGGCAAGAGAAATCTAAAGCATACATTATATATCTTCTACATGTTTCTTAAACATTTATAATAGATATACTTTTTTTCTTTTTTCTTTTTTTCTGTTGCAGTTTGTCCGGGGCCAGATTTGAACCTGCCACTCTCGGTATATGGAGCCGGCGCCCTACCTACTGAGCCACAGGCACCACCCTGACATGCTTTCTTTTCACTTATCATAATTAAGGTTTTTATCATCTTTAACTTACATTATTGCAACATTCTTTTAAATTGTCTTCTTGCTATCAGTTTATCCCTCATTCAATATCTCTCCATATCATTCCGCAATTATATTTCTCAAATAAATATTTTATTATTTCTCTCTCCTGTTTACAGTCCATCTTTGAAATATATTGCTCTTGTAATGAAATAAAAATCTATAGAAGAATCTATGGGACTTTCAGCATTTAGCTGCTCTGCTTAACATTTTAAACGCATCTCTTACCAACACTCTATTTTAGTATTTCACTCCAAAAAGTGAAAATCAACATGATCCATCAGGTTTCTAAGTTTTCATAAGTAAAGCACAATGGGACTTAACAATATTCTTCTTAACAGTACATCCTACAATCGGCTTAGTGAATTACTACTTATATTCTACAATGATCAAATACCAGTTTCAAAAACTTCTTGAACTTTTTCCATATCTAACTCCCACCCAATCTCTCGAATCAAGGTAACAACTTTTTCTCTCTTCTCCAAACATCTACTACTTCATACATCTCCCAAACTCTAGTACAATTGTTTATTTATATTTCTGTATTTGCAGCCAGACAAAGCCTCTTAGAGGAAAACATTATGTCAATTTAATTTAATGCTTGAAAGATATGTACATAGATCATATTCTGGAACTCTAAATATTTTCTAAAAAAATCCAGCCCACACTGTGTTTTAGCAAAAAGCTCCCTAAGATGATTAGACAGAGTCACATACTTCTTAAGAATCTGCAGGAATTCAGCACAGGCCTAAGTATTATAGATCTGCCTCCCATTCTCTGATGAATTAGGTAACAGCCTAATACTGAGCTAGTAACTATCTTTTCTTAGTCTCTGTTATGGGCTGAATTTTGTCCACACAAAATTCATATAGTAAAGTACTGACTTCCAAAGACTCAAAATATGACTGTATTTGGAGATAAGTTCTTTAAAGAGGCAATTAAGTAGAAATGAGGCCGTTGAGGTGGGTCCCAGCCAACATGCCTGGGGTCCTCACAGGATGAGGAGATTAGGATACACACAACAGAAGAAAGACCAGGTGAAGACTAATGAAAACACAGCTGAAGAGAGAGGCCACCGAATGAAACCAGTGTGGCCTATTCCTAGACCTTGCACCTGTCCTCCAGAACTGGGAGCCAAATTTCTGTTGTTCTGTTGTTTAAATCATTCAATCTGTGTCTTTTTTTTTTTTTTTTGTAGAGACAGAGTCTCACTTTATCGCCCTCGGTAGAGTGCCGTGGCATCACACAGCTCACGGCAACCTCCAACTCCTGGGCTTAAGCCATTCTCTTGCCTCAGCCTCCCGAATAGCTGGGACTACAGGTGCCCGCCACCACGCCCGGCTATTTTTTGTGTGTTTGCAGTTCGGCCGGGGCCGGGCTTGAACTCGCCACATTCGGTATATGGTGCCAGTGCCCTATTCGCTGAGCCACAGGCGCCGCCCTCCGTGTCATTTTCTTTATGGCTGTAGCCCTAAGAAACTGGTGCAGTCTGCGTGAATTTGGTGATGGGGGAAGGACAGGAAATAGGTAATAATACCTTTTGCGAAATTCTAGCACGCTGTGTTATCCAGCTGGTTAAATAAGTAATGTCATAGGCCCAATAAAGGCATTTCATTCCACTCTGGACAGCATATGGAACAATAATTCCATAAGATCATCATACTGCATTTTTACTATACTTTTTATGTTTAGACGTCTTTAGATACACAAATGCTCACCACTGTGTTATGGCTGCCTACAGTGTTCAGTACAGTAACATACTGTACAGATTTGTAGCCCAGGAGAAGTAGACTGTGACTCATAGCCTAGGTGGGTAATGGACTCCACCCTCTAGGCTTGTGTAAGCACATGCTATGATGTTTGTACAATGAAGAAATCCCCTAATGACAGAGTTATCAGAATGGATTCCTGTTGCAAAGCAATGCATGCCTATTAGTCAAAAATTTAAAAGCAGACAAAAATTGTAATCTTCTTTATCACTTTTAAATAAACTTTTATTTCAGAACAGTTGTATATTCATGGAGTTATTGAGTATACAGAGTTCTGGTATACCCCACACTCAACTCCCCTCTCTATTGTCTTGTATGAGTATGCACTTGACACAATTAATCAAATAAGGTTAATTCATTATTAATTTCTACTTTTAATACATTTAAATTTTTGTTTTAAAATTCTGTACATGTATACACATACAAACATACTATTTTTTTTAATCTATTCTTTCGAGTTCCACTTGCAAGCAACTGAAATGAGAGATTCTGAGGATTGAAGTCTGGAATCTTTACTTAGAAAAAGCTTATAAAATTATTAAATGATAGCCATGTTTGTTAACCCTTTGTTTGTTGATAACCGTAATAATTCCAGTGTCAAAGAAGGTTAACTCGATCTTTCCATTATCCACAAATTTTGGATTTCAAGTACTTCCTCAAGGTTTCTGCAATTTATTTTTTTCGATGTTACCTCTGGTCCCAAGGTATTTCTTTCTATGAATTAACTCAGTATCTCATCATCCCATGTATGTGTTGTCACTGTTTCTTAATGCATAAGCACAGATATGAAACATAATCCTATTCCTTCTATAAACACAGGCATCCACCTAAACACACATATTAATAGAAGGTATTTGTGGATTATACTTTATGGAATATCTGTTTGTATAATAAGGACTTACAACAGACAAATAACTTAAAATAAATATTTGACAATTTTCTTTAAAAAGATACCACAAATTTTCCTAATCTATTTTCTAATCTGGTCTCCACTATCCTGTCAGCTTTTCAACCTTCTTTCCATTCTCCTGCTATCATCTCAAAGGAAAGAAAAATGTTACCAATCTTACTGTCTTTGTGAACTTATATCTACCCTCAATTTATATTATTCCAGGTAAATAGTGGGCCCTACTCGAGTCAGTGCCTTGAAATTATGAAAGAGCTTATTAGTTTTGCATGTCAAATGGGGTCTTTTAATGTTTTGATGCTCTTGAAACAATGAAATAGTTGGTTTTGTTTTTAATCACAGTCTCTCATACAGAGGACATTGAGACACTGATAGTTAAAACAACTAGATCAAAAGTCATACATTTTATCAAAAAGTGTAAGAACAAGAACTTGAATCCAAACGCAGACTCTAAAACCTGATGTATTTTTACATCAACACTCCACTAGCAAGAGCCTTAAGGTGGTCCTGATGCTCCTTCCCAATAGCAACTGTGCTGCAGCCCACTGAACACAGAAAAATACACAGTAGTACATTTCTCAGGAAAATCACAGCAATCTAGAGAGAAGTAGGAATGCAAGTTGGTGAAGTCAATGGTGAAAGCCAAACGAATGTTAATTGCCATTTTGACAGACCTGGCAGTTACCGGCATTAACTCATCTGCACATTTGGCAAGTGCACCAGCTATAGGTATTAACATCATCCCAAACAGGGTTAGCTGAAGAAGCTAAAATTAAAAATGAGAAAAAACCTCTTGTCTCACTACAATTACATAAATGGTAACTGAACAGTTTCCACATGCCATCATAAATTAGCACTTATATGTTTATAAGCAACAGTTTGATTTTGCATGAGCCTGATCTGTGTCATAGGCTTTTCTTTGTATTTAATTGATCTAATTACTTGATTTGTACTCTACTCTTTAGTAACAAACCCAATACAGATTAATAAGCTTCAAATAATCAAAGAATGCATCATTTTATAGGTATCTGGAGAAATCTTTACATCTTCATATTGGTAGCAATCTGGAGAGAGTCAAGTCCAACTGACCAGCTTGCTTTATATTCATTTTTTTTCCTGCAGCTGGTGAATACTGTCAATGCACAGATGAATGGGCAGTCCATCACTAACACGGAAACCAGTGATGGGAAATTATCCTCATGTAAGTCTTTACTTCAATATAAGTATTTTTAAAAAGTGTTTTCAATCTTGGATGTGATAATGACATGTCTACAGAAATAGTTTAACCTAATAACAAAGTGGAACACACTTGTGAAGAACTTCTTTTTATCTTTGATTTCATTCTTTTTATCTCCCTAATTTTTATAGCCTTCCATTCTTCATAGGAAATAAGAGAAGTTGATGTTTATACATTTCATATTGATATTTACATTACAAAGTAACCAGATTGCAGAATCTCTGTACAAACTCAGTTTTAAAATATTTAGTACAATGACATTCAATAAACTGAAAATATTTGACTACACATTCCTGGTCTTTCTCTCTTATAGAAATCAAGTACTGAGAAAACTATGTACGTTTAAACAAGATATTGCAAGACCATATTTAAAATTCTAGGCCTAGAAATTTGATTTATTTATGTTCAGATTGCATTCCTTGTATGATCTATTGTGACATCCATTTAAGAACTTGAACAAAACAGAAGTGTACAAATTTTCACGTCTTATAACAGGTGCACATTAACCTGGTAACATTAAACCATTTCCTCTGCAATTGTTTCTTACAGTTTACTGTGTTTTAGATTAATTACCCCAATGAAGGAGATTAAATGCAACAGCACACTGAAGTGTTTTCATACACGAATGCAATACTCTTCTCTTTTCTTTTTCTTTGTTTTTTTTTTTTTTTTTTTTTTTTTTTTTTGTGCAGTTTTTGGCCGGGGCTGGGTTTGAACGCACCACCTCTGGCATATAGGGCTGGCACCCTACTCCTTTGAGCCACAGGCACCACCCTCTCTTTTCTTTTTTGATGCTAGCCATGGAGGAGACGTTTTCATTTTAACAGTGACGCCCTGTGTTGAATCTCACTTATGTTTAATGGACAGATATAGGAATTTATTATTGATTGATTGATTGATTGTTAACAAAAGCAAGGATGGGGAATTGCTTGGAAGGAATTGGTTTGGGGTACTGGTGACTGTTGACAGCTTCTGCAAACAGACACTGTGCTTCTTCAGCTAGTGACAATGCCTAATACTGTGGTGCCATAGACTTGTCCCGGCTGGGGGCCAACCTGCCTTTTGTAATTCAAAACACCCACCTGGATAAAGCTCCCCTGACATGGACCTGAATGAAGATCACAGACCGGCACAGTCCAGGTTCCAGATACTCTGCACCTTCTCTTAAGGGCAGCCCATGACATTGAGAAAAGGTGAAAAAGTGTATTATCTATATTGACAAGACTCTTTCACATTTTTATGAATCTAAGGGAAGAGAGAGAAATCAAAATAAAAGAACAGAAAAATAGAAAGACTCTTTGTCTTGACAATAAAATGTTTGTTTATGTTTTATGCTCATATTTATGAAGATATATCTTCCTAACATTTTCATTTAAATTAGGGGTTTAAAGAACATTATGTTAAGAAATGAGATACTTTTATATAAAGAAAAATTAATGCTTTGCCATTTAAGCATTATTCTTCATAAATGAGTGTCAGTTTTAGGGAGACAGGTAAAAAGTTAGAAAATATGATTATGTATGTTGTTTTGTTTCATAGCAAAGTAATTGACTTTTTCTGTGCTTTATTCCTCTGCCTTAAGAAGTATAAGGAGAAACTTTAGAAGGCTTCTTCAGACAAGCGTTGGTGAGCAGCTCTCTAAGCTATACAAGTTATTGCGGCCTGCCTGTGAATATAATTACGGGTCTCCTAGACTTCACAAATCATGCCCTGGGAACCCCATGATGTTATTCAAGACTCAGGAACAATCTTCTCACAAACAACCCTCGTTAGGCAATAACATTCTGGACCATAGCAAGAGGTCTGTTAGAGCTCATTTCACGGAGTAACAATACCCATTCCATTGACCCTCCATACTGACCTTAGATATTGCTGTAGCAACCAAGATCGGCTACATTTTGTGTTAGTATCAAATGAATTCAAGCTGCCTGTGCTTCACATCAAGAGAGATGAAACTAACTGAAACCACATTGACACGAATATGTGCGTCCAGGTTCTCTTCCCACTGGAACCTCAACTCAGGCGAATGGAGGAAGATGAGTCTGAAACTTTGCTGGTTAATGTTAATGTATAGCAACTTATGATCTTGTCCATAAAACTTTTGCTCAAAAATTCCAATTCGCTTGTGCTTACATTTCACTGATCAAAGAAAGTCACACAAACTTCAGTTAACATTTTCTGTATCACACAGATACACAAAAACGTTCAGCCTTTTATTGTTTAAAGTGTTTCTGGCCTTGCACCCAGAGGCCTGAAAGAAGCAAATGCAAATCATTCCCATAGGTTAAAACTTTATTTTATGTATCAAAGTACTCAAGCCACAAAGAGCTTTTCAAAATTGTTAGGTAACAGTCAGAAATCACCCAGCACTAGAAAAAAACCAAGAATGAGAAATAAGAAAAAATTTTGCACAAAATAGTCTATAAAACTTCAGATATTGAAATGATCACAATAATGTAAAGAATATAATGTTGGTAACCTTACAATATTTGAAAAAAGTATTAGTTTAAAACATCTGCAGAATAAAGTAACATCCATGTTTTG
The DNA here is from genome assembly GCA_963574655.1 of Perodicticus potto. NCBI lineage: Eukaryota > Metazoa > Chordata > Mammalia > Primates > Lorisidae > Perodicticus > Perodicticus potto. The sequence continues at coordinate 330 of CAUYRH010055481.1, read as the reverse complement.
TAACTTCAAGAAAAAAATTGAAAAAAATGATAATTATTTCAAAAGATAAAAAAAACCCCTCAAACTCCACACTGATTTATAATAAAACTCCTAACAAACCAGGAATAGAAAGGAATTTACTTAACTTGAAAAAGTGTGCCTCTCATGTTACAATAAATTCCTTTTTATATATTGATAAATCGAAATTTTTGTACTCAAGGTAAGAAATAACGAAATGGTATTAATTCACACCATATTTATTAACATGCTAGAGGCTTTAGTCACATCATTAAGAAAAAAAAAAGAAAAGTAAGTAGATTAGAAAAAAGAAACTCCATCCATGTAAACACA
>CAUYRH010055478.1:0-52774 GCA_963574655.1 Perodicticus potto | reverse complement strand
GTTGAACAGGCCTATATCAGGTTCTGAAGTAACATAAACTATACAAAATCTCCCTAAAAGAAAAGCCGAGGACCAGATGGCTTCAGGACAGAATTCTACCAAACTTTTAAAGAGGAACTAGTACCTATATTACTCAACCTTTTCCAAAATATAGAAAAAGATTTTTACCTAACACATTCTATGAAGTGAATATCATCCTTGATCCCTAAACCAGGAAAAGACCCAACAAGAAAAGAAAACTATAGACCAATATCAATAATGAATATTGATGCAAAAATATTCAATAAGATCCCAACAAACAGAATCCAGCAGCACATCAAACGAATTATACACCACACCAAGTGGGTTTTATCCCAGGATCTCAAGGCTGGTTCAATATACGTAAATCCATAAATGTAATTCAGCACATAAACAGATTAAAAAATAAAGACCATATGATTCTCTCAATTGATGCAGAAAAAGCTTTTGATAATATCCAGCATCCCTTCATGATCAGAACACTTAAGAAAATTGGTATAGAAGGGACATTTCTTAAATTGATAGAGGCCATCTACAGCAAACCCACAGTCAATATCGTAGTGAATGGAGTTAAATTGAAATCATTTCCACTTAGATCAGGAACCAGGCAAGGTTGCCCATTGTCTCCATTGCTCTTCAACATTGAAATGGAAGTTGTAGCCATTGCAATTAGGGAAGAAAAGGTGATCAAGTGTATCCACAAATGGTCAGAAGAGATTAAACTTTCACTCTTCTCAGAAGATATGATTGTATATCTGGAAAACACCAGGGATTCTACTACAAAACTTTTAGAAGTGATCAAGGAATACAGAGGTGTCTCAGGCTACAAAATCAACACTCATAAATCTGTAGCTTTTATATATACCAATAATAGTCAAGCTGAAAAAACAGTCAAGGACTCTATACCTTTCACAGTAGTACCAAAGAAGATGAAATATTTGGGAGTTTACCTAACAAAGGACGTGAAAGATCTTTATAAAGAGAACTGTGAAACTCTAAGAAAAGAGATAGCTCAACATGTCAACAAATGGAAAAACATACCATGCTCATGGCTGGGAAGAATCAACATTGTTAAAATGTCTATACTACCTAAAGCAATATACAATTTCATATACAATTTCAATACAATTCCTATTAAAGCTCCATTGTCATATTTTAAAGACCTCAAAAAAAATAATACTTTCTTTTATATGGAATCAGAAAAAACCTCGAATAGCCAAGACATTACTCAGAAATAAAAACAAAGTAGGAGGAATCACGCTACCAGACCTGAGACTGCACTATAAATCAATAATGATCAAAAACAAAAAACAGAGAGATAGATGTATGGAACAGAATATAGAACCAAGAGATTAACCCACCTACTTACCACTATTTTATCTTTGACAAGCCAATTAAAAACATTCAGTGGGGGAAAGATTCCCTATTTATCAAATGGTGCTGGGTGAACTGGTTAGGTGACCTGCAGAAGACTGAAACTGGACCCACACCTTTCACCATTAACTAAGATAGATTCTCAGTGGATCAAAGATTTAAACTTCAGACATGAAACTATAAAAATACTAGAAGAAAGTGCAGGGAAAACTCTCAAAGGAATCGGCCTGGGTGAATTTTTTATGAGGAGGACTCCCCAGACAATTGAAGCAGTATCAAAAATACACTACTGGGACCTGATCAAACTAAAAAGTTTCTGTACTGCTAAGAACACAGTAAGTATAGCAAGCAGAAAGTCCTCAGAATGGGAGAAAATATTTGCAGGTTATGCCTCCGACAAACGTTTAATAACCAGAATACACAGAGAACTCAAACGTATTAGCCACAAAAGGACAAGTGATCTCATCTCAGGGTGGGCAAAGGACTTGAAGAGAATCTTCTCTAAAGAAGACAGGCACACGGCCTACAGACACATGAAAAAATGCTCACCATCCTTAATCATCAGAGAAATGCAAATTAAAATTACTTTGAGATATCACCTAACTCCAGTAAGATTAGCCCACATAACAAAATCTCAAAACCAGAGATGTTGGCATGGATGTGGAGAAAAGGGAACACATCTACATTGCTGGTGGGAATGCAAACTAATACATTCCTTTTGGAAGGATGTTTGGAGAATATTTAGAGATCTAACAATAGACCTGCCATTCGATCCTATAATTCCTTTACTAGGTATATATCCAGAAGACCAAAAATCACATCATAACAAAAATATCTGTATCAGAATGTTAATCGCAGCCCAATTCATAATTGTTAAGTAGTGGAAGAAGTCCAAGTGCCCATCGATCCACGAATGGATTAATAAATTGTGGTACACGTATACCATGGAATATTATGCAGCCTTAAAGAAAGATGGAGACGTTACCTCCTTCATGTTTACATGGATAGAGCTGGAACATATTTTTCTTAGTAAAGTATCTCAAGAATGGAAGAAAAAATATTCAATGTACTCAGCCCTACTATGAAGCTAATTTATAGCTTTCATATGAAGGCTAAAACCCAATTATAGCACAAGAATATGGGGAAAGGGGCAAGGGAGGGGAGGGAGAAGGACAGGTGGAGGGAGGGTGATTGGTGGGATCACACCTATGGTGCATCTTAGAAGGGTACAGGTGAAACTTCCTAAATGTAGAATACAAATGTCTTCATATAGTGATTAAGAAAATGCCATGAAGGCTATGTTAAACAGTTTGAAGAAAACATTTCAGATTGTATATGAAGTCAGCACATTGTGCCCCATAATTGCACTAATGTACACAGGTATAATTTAATAAAAATAAAAATAAAATTGCCATGGGTTGTGGCAGGTGCCTGTAGTCCCATCTACTCTAGAGGCTGAGGCAAGAGAATGACTTGAGCCCAAGAATTTGCGGTTGCTGTGAATTATTTGACACCACAGCACTCTACCAAGAGTGACAAAGTAACACTCTGTCTCAAAAAACAAACAACCTTACAAAAACATACTCACAACTCAAGGATTGGTGTATCTTCTTCTGTAACAGTGATATTTTTAAAGGATCTAATGATTTTTTTCATAATTTCCTAAATTTCTGTCTTTATTTATTTTTTATAATACTTTATCCATTTAATTTATTATATGTGTTAGAATAAGTAAACACAATATTTATAGTTTTAGTAATTCAAATGTTATTTGGTTTTTGGTTTTATGTTTTAAGTGTATATAGTTGAAATGTTTTAAGTATTTAGTTTTATTGATTTTGTTATTTTAAGTGTTAAATGCTGAGAATGTTGTTTTATAAAACAGTAGTGAGCAAAATAAATCATGCTATACGGTCCTTTTACTCTGAAATTATCATTACTATATCCAGAGAAAGTAAAAGAAACAGACATATGAGATGATTCAGTGATCTAAGAAAGGTTTGGAGGTCAAACTCTCCCTCCTTGCTGACAATATGATCTTATACTTACACAACCCAAAAGATTCAACTGCAAGACTCCTAGAAGTCAACAAAAAATATAGCAATGTCTCAGGATATAAAATCAATGTCCACAAGTGGGTAGCCTTTGTATATAGCCAGATGAGCAGCTAATTAAGGACACAACTCCCTTCACCATAGCTTCAAAGAAAATGAAATACCTAGGAATATACCTAACAAAAGAGGTGAAGGACCTTTATAAAGAAAATTATGAAACCCTAAGAAAAGAAATAGCAGAGAATATTAACAAATGGAAGAACATACCATGCTCATGGCTGGGAAGAATCAACATTGTTAAAATGTCTATACTTCCCAAAGCAATCTACTGATTCAATGCCATTCTTATTAAAATACCAACATCGTACTTTCAAGACTTGGAAAAAATAATTCTTCATTTTTTATGGAACCAGAAAAAAAAGGTGTATAGCTAAGTCAGTTCTTAGTAATAAAAACATACCCAGAGGAATCAGAATACTAGACTTTACGCTGTGCTACAAAGCCATGGAGGTCAAAACAGCATGGTATCAGCACAGAAATAGAGACAAAGACATTTGGAATCAAACAGAAAACCAGGAGATGAAACTAACATCTTATAGCCACATAATCTTTGATAAACCAAACAAGAACATACACTGGAGGAAAGAATCCCTATTCAATAATGGTTCCAGGAGAACTGGATATCCACGTGTAGACTGAAACTGGACCCGCACCTTTCTTCACTCACAAAAATTGATTCAAGATGGATAAAAGACCTAAATTTAAGGCAAGAAATGATAAAAGTCCTCAAAGACAGGATAGGAAAAACACTGGAAGACATCCTGGGGAAGGATGGGAAAGACACTATGAAGAAGACTTCTGTGGCAATTGCAGCAACAAAAATAAACAAATGAGACTTAATTAAACTGAAAAGCTTCTGTACAGCTAAAGAGACAACAATCAAAGCAAATAGACAACCTACAGAATGGGAAAGGATATTTGCATATTTTGAATTAGGCAAAAGCTTGATAACTAGGATCTGTGGAGATCTCAAATTAATCCACAGGAAAAAAGCCAACAATCCCATATATCAGTGGGCAAGAGACATGAATAGAACCTTCTCTCAAGAAGACAGACGAATGGCTAGCAAACATATGAAAAAATGCTCATTGTCCCTAATTATTAGAGAAATGCAAATCAAAACCATCCTGAGATATCATCTAACCCTAGCAAGAATGGCCCACATCACAAAATCTCAAAACTGCAGAAGCTGGCGTGGATGGGGAGAGAAAGGACAACTTTTACACTGTTGGTGGGACTGCAAACTGACTTCCACCCTTTTGGAAGGAAGGATGGAGAACAGTCAAAGAACTCAAGCTAGACCTCCATATGATCCTGCAATCCCATTACTGGGCATCTACCCAGAAGGAAAAAAAATCCTTTTACCATAAGGACACCTGCATTAAACTATTTATCACAGCTCAATTTACATGTGGAAACAGCCTAAATGCACCCCAACCCAGGAATGGATTAACAAGCTGTGGTGTATGTATGCCATGGAATACTATTCATCCATTAAAAAAGATGGAGACTTTACATCCTTTGTATTAACCTGGATGGAAGTGGAACACATTATTCTTAGTAAAGCGTCACAAGAATGGAGAAGCATAAATCCTATGTACTCAATTTTGATATGAGGACAATTAGTGACCTAGTACATGATGAGGGGTGGGGGAAGGGGAAAGCAGAAAGAGGAAAGGAGGGAGGGGAGTGGGGACCTCAGTGTGTGACACACCTTTGGGGGCGCAATGCAATTATAAGAGGGACTTTATCTAACAAATGCAATCAGTGTAAACTGGTTTCTTGTACCCTTAATGAATCCCCAACAATTAAAAAAGAAAGAAAGAAAGGTTTGCACAGAGTATTTGGTAACACAAAAGGACAGGGGCATTTTATGATATCAGTAGGTTGAGGCACTCTGACTTTTCGACATCCCAGACATGTCCATTAAAATACTGCCACACATCACAACAGGCTATAATTTGCATATAAATATATAATATTTAAGTAGAGTTGTAGCTAATTGACGTAAGGACATGTTATAAGAATTTAGGTAAATATTTATTCATTGTGTTTATGTCTTTTTTTTCTCTGTATGTTTGCTAACGTTTATATATAGTTCAAGGCCTTGTTTAGCCTCATGGGTTCTTCCCCTACACCTGTCATACCTAGTCATTAAGATAACCTTAGGAAAATTTGTCAGAGAAGGAGATGCTCAACATGGCTTTTGAAAAATTAGTCACTGGATGTGGAATCAAGAATATTAGCAGTGTCATTCCATACAAAAGGATCAGAATAAGAAAAGACACTGACTGAGGCAAAAGAAGCTTACCAGACTACAAGCTACTCCACATTATTAAAATAGAATTTTTGAGGCAAGAAATAGGGAGAGACTAAGATGTAAACGCAGCGAAAAGGCAGGGAAAGAGGAGTATGAAAAGCTTTGTCTGCAAGGACTGAGACTTCATCCTAGGAGGGACCACATTGAATCCTCTGATGCAGGGGAGTGGCCAGGAAAAAAATACACATTGAGTGTAGGTCACCACAGCACTGAAGTGAAAATTAATTTAAGAGAACAAATTATAAGGCAAGAATATGAGTTAAAATACTACTGCCATATCTGAAGACAATGCTCTCCAAAGAGGGGTATGCAGGATGTATTTCTCCCAAGGCAAATATAAGACAATTCGTTTGGATAGAAAAAGAATTGAACTTCTAATTCTAATTATTTTTATATCATCTTTTTAAAAATTCTCAAATTTACCAAGCATTTAATAATGTATATAATCAACTAATATTTCAGTTCATTTGCAAATGATATAAATGGAAGGTAAAGTCTTAAAAATACATATCAATGGAAGTACTGAAAATTGAAAGCTCAGAGACCCCATTATTCTGGATAAGAATGACAGAGGTGTGTTCTAAGACGGTGGCTTTGCTGATGGAGAAATATGAACAGAATTGTAAGGTATTTAGGAGATAATATTATCAGGATTTGATGGTTGTTTGGACATAATGGTTAGAATGATCAATTATATACATATGACCATTCCTGCATTAGTCATAAAGAAAAGCTAGAAGTTAATTGAGGGTTATGAGGTAAGGCCAAGGAAAGTAGCTGCTCTCTAGGAGAAGAATTCGATCAGTGGAAGGCAGATTCTAGTAGCAAATTAAAAGCAGCTGGGAAACGATCATGAAAATGCCTTCTGCTGTAAATCAAAAATATTTTTAAATGTATTGAAACAAAAAAAATGTTCTTGAAATATAGCATAAAGCATTTGGGTCAGCTAACAAAAAGAATTTTTTTAGTAGTCCTTTTGAAAAACTATGTGTTAAGAGAGAAAGGTCATCATTTTTGTTTGCTAGGGCTTAAAGGCCTATCCTGTGTCCATGCAGAGAACACACCAAAAATCTTCTCTTGGGTTGGTGTCTTTCTCAGCTGGCAAGAAATTTACATAGTGGGATTAATACCCCTTAAATCAAAATCCACCTTACTATGGTTTATCACACATAGACATCTTAATTAATTCTTTGATAATTCAGGCTTATACATAAGAAGTAAAAGATTATAGACACTTAGGAAGAACATGTTTTCACTATTGCAGGATGGAGGACTAGATATTTCATGGAAATCACAAATACCTTTTGATCCAGTTATCAAAAAAACCCAACCCAACTCTGTAAGAGATAGGATATGTTCCCAAGCAATGTTAAATGCTCTGATATCATCAGGGTGAAAATTAACGGCTCACTCTGTTGTCACTAGTGAGGATGACTGCTTCTGCTATGATTCAGGGCTAACAAAGGTAGTCACACACCCAAAATGCATTTTCCACTGATTTCCTAGAATTCTCATCACCTAAGACATTTTGGTTAAAAAACAAAAGCAAGGTCCTTGTCTTCTGGACGTCATTGCTCAATGGTATGTTACCCTGAAAAAGAAGAAAAGCCTTGGATCTTATCCTTTTGCATATCAACATGGATAACTTATTCCATTCATCAGGTTATAACCTTGGAAGGTAGAGAAGCTCAACCTTGAGAAAACAAGATATCAGGGATAGGTAAGCCAAGGAAAATCTTTCTCTCTGATTTTACAACAGTCACAAGAGCAGACCTTGGGCAAATTACTCTGAGCTATTCACTCATGATATCCCAAGCCTTTTAGAGACTATTAAGAAAAGCAAGAGTATACAAAGATGTATGTTTATATTGTTGAAATTCAATTGAGAACACAGCTTTCTTGTATCTTGCTTGTATTTTGAAATAATTCAAGAGAATTCTAATTCTTTTTAATAATATTTTAGTAGAAAAACAAATAGAAATTAAGTATCTGTAGGGCAAAGCAAAGAATGCAGATTAATTTAATCTCCCTCAAAGTTGTTAATTCCAAAAAATTATATAAATAAATGTGCATTTGATAAAGTATGCATTGCTGCTAATTACACTCGGAGTGTACAGACCTAGTTAACATTTATTTTCTCGTGTGTATGTATACCATGGAATACTATGCAGCCATAAAAAAGAGGGAGACTTTGCATCTTTTATGCTTACCTGGATGGAGTTGGAACATATTCTTCTTAGTAAAGTGTCTCAAGAATGGAAAAAAAGTATCTAATGTACTCAATACTATGATGAAACCAATATAGATACACTTACATAATCATACAAATGATAAAACACAAAGATAGTCCATAACAAAAGAGCAGAGAGAAGGAAGAAAGAGGGGAGGTGGGAGGGTAAGTGGGGGGAGGGCATTTGGTGGGATCTCGCCTAATGTACACCAGGCAAGGGCACATTTCAAAACAACGAAGAGCATACTATAAATGTCGTACCACAAAAGTAAACGTAGTGATGGTTAAGTTAATTAGCTCGATTTAAACATTCCACATTGTATATCAAATTTTCACATTGTACCCCATAAATGTATACAGTTATGATTTAATAAAAATTAAGTTATAAAAATGTTCTAATGAAGTTTATTAACTATTCATATATATATTCATATATATGTGTAAGTGGGTAGAAAAGACTATTTTCAGTACCTTTTCTCATTTCTTCCTCACAAAACTCGTTGTATGTACAAGGAAATTAAGGCTCAAATGGTCAAAGTAACATGGCCAAGGGGCTGCAAACAGGATACAGCAGCACAGCGGGGGATTTGAACCTAGGTCTGAATGTTCAAAGTATTTCTTGGATCCATCAGGGAAGTTTTCATCTTGCACAAATTACTTGCCATGTATTGCAGACATTTAATATCAGAGGTGAATATAAATTGAATACAGCTACTACCTCCAAAGAGATTACTGGCTAATTAGAGAATTAGTATAAATAAACATGTAGTCATATTAAGTTAATAATGTATATACAAATGGACAAATTATAAGCCTGACTTGAGGAGATGAAAGGGGGAGATGACTGCTCTAAGTACTTTTGAGAAGTTCATCTTTGTTTTTCTGTAAATTTACAGGCTCTTCCATGACAGCGACAATAGGCATATTCTGTTCAGTGCGAGAGCACAGATTTCTAGACATGAGGGCGTGCAATAGAGCAGCCCTCCACCAGGCAGTGTGGCATCTTGTCTGAAACGAGCTGTATTTCCAATACGGTAAAATGTTACCAACTATGTTGGCACAGACTTACTGAAAAGCAGATGCTAAGCCAGGATTTGGCACACAAGGTTTTGAAAGCTAAACTTTTTCTATGGGCAAAAGGCAAGGAAACAAGAGTTTCCTTCAGAAAGAGCTTTCAGATCCACGTCCTCTCTGATACCTCTGAAGAGATAGAGGAAAGGATGAGGTGGGTAGGAAGGACCTCAGACTGTGGCAGAGTGCTGAGAAATTCTCAGGGAAGCCAAAGGGAGGGTCGTGAGCCTCACAGAACTCTCATCGAACTCAGCTATTTAAGGAGCACCAGGGGAAGCTGCTGGACTGAGAGCTCACAGGGGGCCGTGTGGAGACCGTGGGTCTATTCTGCTCTGGACAGCACATTCTCCTGTAGGAAATCTGAAATGAGGATGGCACCACCTCTACAGCCAACATGCAGCAAGGGTCTGTGGCATGATGTCTTTATACCGTCTCGGCACTTTACTGAGTTGGTTCCTCTAATGAGGTGAGTACGTCTCCACCTTGCTTTCCACGCATCTGAGGCTACCCCCCCCCCAACATACTTCATATCTGGCATGTGTTTTAACCATAGAAAGAATCCCATGTTCGTCTATCCTTTAGGAAATAATCAAAGTCTTTGCAGGGAATCAAAAGATGTTTGGTGGCAAATTGGATATTATAGGCATAACAAGAGGCCATCAAGAAATAAACAATGAAAATGAATGCTATGGGACTCTGTGCTCACTGGCCAAGAGGGTAATGGAGTATTTTACTAGATGCCTCAGACCTGAGGAAACACTGTGTTCAGCACTAATGAGCTCTGCTACTATTCACACGTTATCATATGCAACGGTAAACCTTCATTGACAACCTATAGACTACACAGTTTTTGTGTAGACCTCTGAATTGGAAAAAATCCCCATACTATTAAAAATAACCACCCACACTTGTAAAGAGTTTTGCAATTTACAGTGCACATTAAAATACGTTATTTTAGATACGTGAAACTTGTAAAACAGGCTGTATGCATATTATACTTGTTTGATAACTAAATTTTGTTGAACATCCTATGCCAGACAATGTGTTATAGCAATTATCATATTTAACCAATATATCACAGCAGCCCCATGAGGTACCATTATTCTCCCATTTTATAGGTGAGGAAACTGGAAATTAATTAAATTAAGTGACACACCCAAAGTCACACAGCTAACAAGGGAAGAAAGGGGAAACTGAATCGAATTTGGATAATTACAGAATGAATGCTTACAGCCAATCTTTCTCCACATTAAGTGATATTTAACAGTAAGACTAGTGGTTAGCACATATCAAGCAATTGCTTCAAGTAATTAAATGCACGAGAACTCAGAGATATGATAGTCCTGAGTCCCTTTATTTTGAAAGGGACACAATAATAGTTGTTGAAATAATGACCAAACAAGGGGAAAGATTAAATACATTCATAACAATGATAAGTTTATAAAATCACATATGATAAGATAAATTTTCCTCTGTCTACCGTCAGCTTAACCAAAAGGAAAGAGAAGGAATGCCATAAATTCCATAGACAAAATGGTTTGATATTATTAACTAGATAGTCTGGTACTCAGCTACAATTTACTTAATAATTTTTAACTGTCATACACTATGGTAAGGCACACACAAGCACACATATAGAAATCTTAATTATTCCTTGAAACTCATGGTCTGAGGTCTGTTGTATTATTAAACATATGTAAAATACTCATATTAGATAACTTTCCCAAAGTTGAAGAGCAAGTAAATTGTTCATTCAATATTCCAACCAGATCTCCCTCAGTCCAAAACCAACACCCTTTCTACTACATGGCAGCATAGAATTTCCAGAATTATTTTTGAGTTCTCAGCCTCTACATGCCAATGTCCACACTGAGACATTTAGTAAAGAATGCAGAACTCTTCAAGAAAAACTGATGTATGACACTATTCAGGTGGCTATCATGTTTAAGTCTAAAACACCCACACAATTCTGATACACCATACAGCAGACGTTGTTATCAAGTAACAAAATCCAAGATATTTCAAAATTTAACTTGAAAAAACATGTAAATTCATAAGCATGTCACAAAAATCATGTTTTTCCTATAATTCACTTCTTTCCAAATTAATAAATAAAGTTAAGCATCATACAATACCTTTTCCTGAAGAACCCACCAGAATTTGCACCCACTAATTCTTTTTTTTTTTTTGAGACAGAGCCTCAAGCTCTCACCCTGGATAGAGTGCCATGGCATGAAAGCTCACAGCAACCTCCAATTCTGGGCTCAAGAGAGTCTCTTGCCTCCCAAGCAGCTGGTACTACAGACACCCGCCACAACACCCAGCCATTTTCTGGATACAGCCATCATTGTTGTTTGGCAGGCCCGGGCTGGATTCAAACCCGGCAGCTCAGGTGTACGTGGCTGGCGCCTTAGCCCATTGAGCCACAGGCGCTGAGCCTGCACCCATTAATTCTTAACAAAAGTGAAGAGCTACAAAATCTTCAGACATGAGTTGGCCGATTGTTCTCATTTGCCAACTTTGAGCTATTAAAGCATGATTAAATATATTCATTGAACACAATTAAATAAATATATACTGAGTGGCTACTACGTAAAATATGTTGTCAACCACTCTGTGGGTAAAAGGTTCTAAGATTAATATGGCTGAGCCCGACCTCAAGAATTTTTGCAATTATGTAGGAGAGAAAAGCCATCTACAAATGAAAACAATAGAAAACAAAATTTGAAATATGTCAAAACATTAGTACACAGAAAACATTATGGAGTATATAAGCACTCTCAACTAATATAAAGAGTAGTAGTTTTTAGTGTAGAAATTATAGAAGCTTTCAGGGGTTTCAAACACAATTCCTGGCTCCAAAATCTACGTAGTTATCTATTATTGTATAGGAAATAATCCCAAAGTTTCAGTGGCTTTGACAATTGTCATAGTATCTGTCACATATCAGGTGTTACTTAGCTGGATGTCTCAAGGCCTCCCTGACTCATGGCCTCCCACAAGCTTGCCAAAAAGGTGTCAACTGGGCTGCAATGGGCTGCATTACCTTCTGAAAGTCCTGTTGGAGAAGAATCTGCTTCTGAGTCGCTCACGCACTAGCTGGTAGGATTCAGTTCTTCTGGAGCTGTTGGGCTCCTCATTGGCCCCTAGCTTCGAGGCTCCCTCAGTTTCCTCACCAAGAAACTTTCCCATGGGATAGCTCCCATCATGGCCACTGGCTTTCCTCAGAGTGGAAGAAGAAGCGAGTGAAAATGAACCAGATCTCCTCCACTCTTTTTGTAATCTAACCTGAGGAGTGACATCCCATCCCTTTTGTCATACTATGTTCATCAGAAACGAGTCCCTATGTGCTTCCCAAAGGTCCAAATGGTGGGGATTACACACGACATGAATACCAAGAGGCAAGATCACTGGGACCATCTCAGAGGCCGGAAAGGGTAGGTCGAATTTCAACTTGTGGAGATGCAAAGAGTTGGGGAGTGCAGGTTTCAGACGAGAATGAGCCTCTATGCAGAGGTGAGGAAACACAGGTTTACTTGAGAAGAGTCAGTAGAGATTCCAGCTCTGTGGATACCTGAATGCGTGATGAATACCAGAAGGTCAGGTTAAATAATGTCATGCTGACAAGTGAGAGCTTTATTGTTTTAGATTTGGTGAACTGTTGTTTTTTTTTTTAACATAACAGTAACAGGATTAGCAATGTGCTTCAAGCAAATTAACCTGAAAGTCCTCTAAAAAGTGGGCGTGAAGTAGAAGCCATCAGGAGGCAGAGAGTCCTCCAAGGGAGCTGTCCTAAGACAGAGTCAGAGCATCAGCGGGAGGGGCAAGGAAGAGGTTTACTGAAATAGCATATTTTATGCCTGAATCTGCGTTCCTATAAATGAAATTTCTTCAACTTCTGATTCTCAAAATACCTAATATTATATGGATTTTCAAAGGTTTTTCAGTTTCTATTATTCTTTCCCCTAACTCTTTCATGCCCTGCTTCAGGGCAACTGTTACCTATTGAATATCATGCTAGCAAAAACATTTGATCTGAACCTTGCCCATTTGCCCCTGCTGCCTCAAAGCAGGAAACATATGACCTGCCTTTGATCACACTTTTTTTCCTAAAATGAAAACATCCTCCAATATGTGATTCTTATAAAAGGTGAGTGTTAAAATTCTGGGATAAACCACAGTTAAGCCCAGGGACTCGGTTAAAGTTAATGAAAACACATTGAGATGAGAGGAGCTGTGGCAAGGTTTGGTGGATATTTAATTCTTTTGCAAACATCAGAAAACCTGCCCAGCTTCAATACAGACAAAAGCTGGAATGAATGCTCAATTAGTAGCAGTTTCTTAGCATTTTGTCCAATTATCTAATAAAGAAAATGAGAACGTCGGTACATAAATTTGCTCCATTATGGAAGCAACCTTCAGTAAGTAAGCAAGTCAGCTTTATTATTCAAATCATCAATGTGATACTCGTAACATGGAACAAAGACAGCTCTTTAATGATAAACATTACAATGCAGCTACTTTTCACGTATGTCTACACACGCACACACAGAGCAAACCATTCACTGCAGTATTAAAAAGAGACAACTGGTGACAATTCAGATAGAAGAAAAATAGACACAACCCAAAACAGAACGGATTATCCAGTTACCGCTCTGACATTATTGCTGCTTTTAGGGAACAGCTGACTTTAGTCATCAATTTCCATCATCTGTTCTATTTGCTTTTGCAGACTTTCGCCATGAAACTTTTCACAAACGATGCTGGGTAAAAATCAGAAATAGGACACAATCCTTCAAATTAGCTCCCTCTCTGCCTTTAATTGCAAGAAAGGATGCAGTTCTTAGGAAGGTCTATCCCTTGATAGCATTCAGCAGCAGAGAGGTGGGCGTCTCAGGTGTCAACAAGGCCATTGCCAGATTCACCCCAGCCTGAGGCTCCTGGAGTGTGGCAGGCTCCCAGCAAAGGGATAAAGGCCCAGAGACAGCTTAAGAGATAAGCTGCTAGAACTGAAGTCGGGGTCAGAGCTTCTGGAAACATAAAAGCAGACACATATCACCAGAAGTATTAGCACTGGCACTACCCACATATGGCTTTATATATTGGTCTCCTCGTGTTTGGACACTTTTTTTTTTCTCTTGAACACAAAGAGCAAGCTGTGGACATTCCAGCAGCAGCCTGCGGCCATATTTGCCTGATTTGGCAAAGCTACTTCAGTAGACCTCACCGCCTTGTGGACTCCTGGCTTCTATTTCCAGTGTCATCTCCCCCCGATTCTCCTTTACTCACACACAACCACCCCTCATATTGTCGACGTCACAATAAACCCAGGGACATCGGACATCCGACATCCACTCTGAGTAGCATCTGGTAGAAGACCATCCTCCTAAAGGCAAATAGCATGCGACTTTTCCAGAGATCCTTGAGACCCCCTGTATACCTGGCCCCAGTTCTTTGTATAGCAGTATTTTTAGATATCTTCCTTATTTTATTTACAAAGCCTCCTTCAGGACATTCCAAGTAACATTACCCTGAGAAACTCAACAAAAACCACAAAGACAACACAGTCTCTGAAACTCAATATTTATTCTTAATCTCACAATTCATTAAGGAACTATCTGGTGATGGTGAAACGGGCATCTTGCTTAAATGTTATTTTACCTACAACCGCCCAAATAGCATTATTGAAGCAATTATACCCACAAATTGCCAGACAACTTAGTGTTTTCTTTGTACTCACACCAGCCAAAAAAATAGCAAACCACTGAGAACATTGTCATGTTTTCCCTTGATTTTAGGGTAACTCTACATCCTAGACCAACTGATGTGCATGAAGGGACATGGGACTTTATCTCAGCTATTTTCAAAGGAAAGACAATACCCTGTGGAACCCTTCCTCGACATTCTATAAAGAAGATACTAGGTAAATTATGTTGTATTTATTCTATGAATTTGGTCATCTTATGTGACACCTCAACTTATGGTAAGGTCACCTGGAATGGCCCAGCCATCGCCATGCAGACTTTCTGAGAAAACACAGGTTGCGTTGTTTGTAGACACACCACACCTCTTCTTTACAGCTAGCATAGGCTACTCCTCTGAAATGTTGCCAGGTGATTCTATTCTCCAGAAAAGTAGATGAAATAGTAAGAATAGTTACTCAGACATAAGGGGTTTTCCTCAAGGGCAATCATCTTAACAAGAATTTTTCAAAATTAGCTAATCCGCAGTTCTATCAAAACATTGTGACTCTTGCCCTGCTCCCTTCACTCCAAAATAAGGAAAATAAAGACAGATTCCCATTAGAGAAAAAGCTTAGAAGTCTAAAAAAGTCCAGATACAATTTTCAAATATACTAAAGTGACATTAAGATAGCAACATACCTTTGGACTTCACTCCAGGTCAACCTAAGATTGCAATTTAACTAATTATCCTGACACCTCTAATATGGACAATTATTTCAAAATATTTTTTGGAGAGTGGACATTTAATGAAGCTTCCTTGAACAATTTCCCAATTAGAAGAGTGCCTGCTAGAGACAGATTCTTTTTAATCAAATGACAATCGGTAGTTGGGAGCTGTTCCCAGGTAGGTGTCCTCTTTTTATAGGAAACACTCTATAGATATTAATGAATTTCAATCATTTTTTAGTCACAGTTTAACGTTTTAAGTTAGGCTGGCACATAATAATGTCTAAACTGCTATACTAATAATACATACCGTGAATGTCATCCATGGATACCCACACAGAGGGGCAATTGGACTGCCTCGTATGAGGGTAACCAGCTTTCGTTTTTCTCTTTTTCAACTGAAATAGCATATTTCTTATTTCTAATAATATTGGCTGATACATATGGTGAGCCAATGTGCCAGGATCTTTACTTATATTCTCTCTAATTCCCAAAAGGAGGTATTATTATCCCTTATTTTACAGATGAAGAAGAGGCATCGCAAGGAGCCAGAAGTGACAACTCTGGGGAGTCACAGAGCTACTTTCCTTCTGTCCCACCTGTCTATATGAAGACCACTTAGGGAAAAAAATAGGAGTTTCAAAGAAAGAAAAGCAGGATGATGCCAGAGGTTACATTCCTCTTGCTTATCCACAGAGACCTTTAGAGTTCTCCATGGTTTTTTCGTATCTTTTGCCAATGTAAGCCTGACTGAATTCTGGGCACCAAACTGGTGAAAACACGAACACAGATAAACAGGCACATTCCAACACACAGCCTTACAAACGAACTTGCAGAAGGACCAGACAACTGAATAAACAGATGATGTGAGGCCATCGAAAATCAACACCTGGCGTCAGAGTCTGGGTTTCAGGTGCGCGCGGGAAGTCCTCAGCACTGTGCAGGGCGAAAGGGCAGGTAACGCATGAGGGTACCAGGATGGGAGACGGGCAGCATACACGTGGCCACAAAAGCAAAAGGACATAAACACACACACAACTTTATCTCAAGCAAATACCGACTTGTTTTTCTAAGTACAGAGAATCCAGTGCATGCGGGATTCGTCCTATTACTAATGGATGCAGTGTGGATTGTGGATGTTGTGTGAACGTGGCTGAGCCAATTTAAAAGAAAAGCAAGAACGCATTCTTTCCAGGTATGTGGGAAACATTTTTGGATGCAGGGGCATAATTTTTCAGAGTTCTAGAAATGATGGGAGAGGCGCACGGTAGAATTTGGGGAAGAGAAAGGCAGGTAGACGGTGCAGTCTGAAGAAAGAAGCGGGAGTTGGAGTGTGGTGAACAAAGTGGGCGGTGAGGAAGTCTGCCTGTTAAGAAGTGGAGGAGGCATTTATTATAAGCAAAGGATATGTCAAAATTACACTTTTTAAATAGCTGAATTAATGTTTAAACTCATAAAGGATCCAATTTACTGAAAATTATTGAGTCCCTTATGGAAAGCCAATAGTGATTACAACTCAGAGAGCTGTCGCTCTATAGCCTGGGACTTACACGCCATATGTGTTTATCTTTTTCACTAGCCTACTTACATGCGATAATACTACCGCAGCTTTCAAGATGAACATTTGACAAGCCAGCTCACCGCCGACTGACACCTCCATTTCAGCTGGCCTGACATATATAAAAAGAAACTGAATGTTTATCCGTGTGCTTTCCGGATTTGACATATGTGCTATATAAGAGTCACAGAAGGAAACTTCAGAAAAGAAATTAAGGAATGTGCGTGTCAGTTTATTAATCAAAGTTTACCTGCTTCCCATTACACAGAGACAAATTAAACTGGCTACTATGGTGCTTCGAAAACATCTGCTGACAAAGTTAGAAGTAATGATAAACAAACGAGTTCCCTTTGTGGCTGATTTTCATCCAGCTGCATTTAATTATAATAGCACTATCAAAGAAAGCGCCCCATTAGCTGCTAATTCAGAATGACTTCAGAAGAAACTCCCAAAGCCTCTGGTGATATCCCTCTAACGCCAGCAATTTCCTAATCTCTGCCAGTGTCTATGAAGAGCCATATTAAACACGTGTGGCTGTCAATCCTGGCTGTTATCGACTGCCAAAGTGGTATTCAGTACTTTTTCCCCAAGACTACCTTTGGAATGAAGGGACCAATTAAACTTCAAAAATGATAAAACTTATGACATCAATATTTCTGTTCCAACTTTACAATTAGATAATGAACTGCCTCAAGAAAGCAAAGAAAGGTCTTATTTAATGTGTATTGCAAGTAAAAGAAAAAGTAAAGTCAAAGTAAAAGCAAAGGAAGGTCTTATTTTAATGGATCTTGCCAGTCATGGGATTCATCAGTCCTTAGTCACCACAGCTAAAAATAAAGTGACATTGTTTTTTTAAAATTCAGGTTGAAGTGGTTTTCAAATAAACAAATATTATCTAAAGCCTCTCGGAAGAACACTCCCATTCAACTCGATAATGAATCATACAGAAAAAAAAACTGATTTTGATTGATTAGCACTGGGTCTTACAAATTTTCACTTACAAATCTTCATTTGGTGCTTTTGCCTTAGCTGATCCCACCTCTCGTGTTGACTTGGAATGAGCAGGTCGGGTGCAAGTTAAAGGTGAAGATGGAAACCTGCAAAAGTGACCATGTTTCTTTGGTCCTAATCTCTGTAACAAAGCAACAAGCCACAAACATACAAGGTCTCTAAGTGAGAAAGGTAGGCATTTGCCAGAGTCACATCCACCCAACCTCCGAGGACCCACGTCACAGGAATGCATTTGATCATAGAAGGTGCATGAGTTTGGGAGAGAATGCAGGCAGTTTTTGCCAACTGCAAATATTGGTACCTCTGAGGGTTTTGTTTGTTCCTATTTTTCAGGGAAAGAAAAAAGCCTCTAAATCAAATAAACTTTTTAGCTTCCTAACCTCTCCTTCTATTCCCAAACCTTGAGGAGCCAGTAGTGCTTATGAAGACCCTTTGATTTATTAGAGGGGATAATGGAAGCAGGGAAGAGGGCACCATTGCTTTTAAGCATGTTTTGTAGGAACTTATTTCTAGTGATCCATGGAGGGTGAGCATATGACATTAATTTCACCCTTGGCACAAAGATAAAACAATGTTGCCAATGTTATTTTTCTGTTTATAACAATATCTGTGATGACTTGAACACCACCACCCCCACTGGCTTGAGAACAAGCATTATTCTTCTGTGCTTGGTTTCATAAAGCTTGGGTATGTCCTATTTCAAAAAGAATGTGCAGGAAGAAGCATGGTTTGGAGTGTTAGTTGATCAAAACAGAGGATTTTCCAAATGGTTGTTTTGCGGGGAGGGCATTCATGCCCACAGTTCACTCTTCTGCTTTAAAGATTCTAAAATTCTCCAGCCTGAGATCCTGAGTAAATGGAGGCATGAGGCTATCTTTTCAAATCACACTTCTCATACTTTTGCCCTTTCGGGGAGATAACCATAGAAGTTTTGCAGTGGAATAACGTTTGGACCATGGAAGACCCCATATGCAAATCTTACTACCTTCCAGTATAGGCAGAAGATCCATCCTTTCAGCGTAAGTTAGTATGTCACTTCTGTTTCTCTAATTATCAACCAAAATATCTTAATTTTGTAGAAGTTTGGATAACTAACTCCTATTATCTTCTATAACGAGGCTCTATCTCCAAATGTTGGCAGTTTTTCTTAAAGTTTATATGAATGCTTGAGTGTGCAGGTACACTCAGAAGGCAGGTATGTTTCCGTTTAAGAACATAATACTAAGTCCCTAAGACCTCACCATTATATAAATACATAGATAAAAGGAAAGCAAAAGTTTACAAAATTCTCAGCAAGTTCCAGTAGGCAAAATGAACCCTGAAGTACAAGGTAGTATACAGATATACAGGGTGTCCGTAAAGTCCGTGTGCAATTTAAAATTATTGCACATGAACTTTCTACACACTGTTTGCAGATTCAGGTTAGTAAACTCATATCTCTAACCTTTCTGTGCCTTGGGTTCTATATTTAGGACACATATTATGTTTGTCTTAATCGCGTTCTTGTTTCTTTAACATTAACTAAGAAAATCCATTGAAAAGTACGTTTTACTCCCTTCAGATAAAGACATTTCCATTGTAAAATATAGATCTGCATACTTTTTATACTGCAATTCTGTATAAAAATCTATAAAAAATGTTTACTTATAAAAAAAATACTGAGGCCTACTCATCTAGTCCAATACTCTGACTTTACAGAGGGAAGGAAAGAAGAAAGGGAGGGAGGAGGGAGGGAGGGGGGAGGGAGTAGGGAGGGAGGGAGGGAGGGAGGGAGGAAGGAAGGAAGGTCAAAGGCGGTAAGTGGTGACTTGCCTGAATTCAACATTTACCAGCAAGAATAAGAGAATATGCCTGAAAAAGATTGGTAAGTCTTCTGCCTGCAAGTTCAATGCTGTCTGTTTTGCAGTAGTTCTTAAGAGAAAATAATAATTTCTTCTAGTATTTAAGATTATAATTTTATTACTATTGGTTATCTTAGCTTTCCTCAATTGCTGGGCATCGTCTCATGTTCTGCTTCTCCTATTTCTTACTTTCTTGACTTCACAGCAGTTCGCACATATTTCTAGTCAATCCTTTTCTGGACTTCAGAAAATTGTAAGGTTTAAACTACTCTTACAGAGTTGAGAACAATTTATTTAATATATGCCGTATGCTGTTTATCACATAAATATGTAAACGTGATCACTTAATAAATACTACTTATTGATGGTGACTCCATCTGCAACTTCCTTTCCAATTTAAAAATCAGGCTCAAAAGTATTTTCTCAGTTCTGAATTTATTTCCACAGAAATATCCATCCCACAAATACTTCTTATGCATAAATAACGCCAGTTCCCCTGATTTTCCCATCAAGTATGGGAGACATAGAGACACACCTATATGTAACATAAATATCAACACACTCTTGGAGTCCAGGGGAAGGGAGATGATTGCTAGGGAGTATGGGAAGAGCCAGGAAAGCATATTTCATGGAGGTGGTGGCTTTATAGTTGTCCTAGAAGAATAGGTAGAATTTCAATGCCAGAAATAGAAAGAGAGTTTTCCAGGTAATATCAAAAATGGTTCTGCAGCCTTAACAGGTAAGGCTATTGGACTCCTGTGAAATGTTCCTGCAAAAAAACCCTCTGGTAACCAGAAATATCAGCATGATCTCTTTGTCCACCTTCCCTTTGGAACTTCTGCCATATCAGGTGCTACCATTTCTCATCCTGTTGCTTTCCACCTCAACTTGACTGCCTGCCAGGCTTTTGATCTTACTCGCATATACAAACACGATCTATAAGGTCTGGACTCCTGGCCTGCAGGCTGGGCCAGTCCCCATTTACGCCAAGCCCAGGCCCTTCAGCCCCTGTCCCTAGCCCTGTATTCTCCAAATTTTGTGGGAGAGTGAATGCCATGAGAAATAGACAAATGTATCCAGGAAGGGTCCTAACAGGAAAGCTTTTTATTTTTCCATTAATCAGTCCATTTAATATGCTCTATAATTCTTCTTTTCCCTGTCCTTTGAAGACAAATTCCATAGGCTCTCGATGCCTTTTGATATATCAAACCATTAATTTCATATCCGGATTAAAGTACCTCCCCGCCTCCCACCTGAATCTTTCTTGGCTTGTGGCTCAGGTCCTGCAATGGGGAAGGTTAGAAAGGGGGGTCATGGTTTACTTTATTTATTGCTTTTTCTTTTCGCATTTTCTCTCTGCCTTTCTCTTTGCTATTTATGGGTTTCCCTTGGGTCTCAACATTGTCGGGCTCTCCCAGGGGATGGGGCGAGGTGAAAGTCTGAGGGCAGTTGTCCAAATGCTGAGCCTTGTACATTGTACCGGCTCGGCAGAGGTCCCGTTTCCGGGAGGCTTTCTGGGAAGGATGATGCATTCTACGGCTGACCTCTCCTCTCTGTCATCTGCCCCTGGCTGTCCACTCAATAGTTTCTTAGGGTTCCATTCCCATGACACAGGAGGCCTCTGAGACCTGCTCTTGCTCTGTGGAATCCTCGCACGTCCCAGTCACATAGCACCCTGATAGTGCAAGCTGCCCGGCTGCTGCGGCTGTGCCTTTGCCCTCTGTGGGGCCAATGCTCCAGCTACTCTCAGAGGGAGGAGGAACCAGTCCCTGCGCTTGTGTAATCCCAACCCCACTCCACGAGGCGCATAGGAAACTCTCCGAGTGGCTTTCTCACCTTGCTCTGTGCTGCTGTCTGGACCACCATGGGCCCGCTGAACACCTGTGGTCCAACTAGCTTTCACCAGTACAGGAAGATGGCAGACATCCTTCCTTACAGATGCCCCAATGTCTATGAGTAATTTTCTTATCATCTTTCTCAGCACCCTTGGAAGGAGAGGGAGAAAATAATTCAAAACACTGTTCCATATGCCTACAGCTCGACACTCCTTCCATACACTCAAATGTGCTCTAGTGTTCTACTCAGCAGCTGGATAGAGTGGGGAGCATGTCCTTGTGTGGATGTGGGGCCGCTTGTCTATTTCTCTCAGCTTTGGCTCTTCAGACAAAATTCTGAAGCTTCAGGAGATGTTCCATTCAGCAGCGTTTTATGGTAATATTTGTGCAGAAGGGCAGTGACAAAAAGGCATCAGGGTGGGGCAGGTTTCCAAAGAGTTAGAATTTTGGTGTAAGTTCCTGGGATGGAAACAAAGTTTTTGGTTTTTGGTTTTTTTTTTTAAGCGAGGTGATGCTAATCACATTCACGGTACAGTATTGTCCTTCACGCTTTACTTACACCTATGGACAGAGTACACATTTTTGAAAATTAGTTTCCTTTCTTAGGAATGTGGTATATTTTTGTTGTTTGTAAAATATTTCCAGTCTCTTTCTAGAAAGAGGCAGAACTGCACTCTCTGTCACTTTGGAATTGATATGGCCACATGACTTTCTTCATACTGTCAACTGAGAACGCAAGTGGCACTGGAAGCTTTGAGAGGCAATGCACAAGGTGTGATGCGTATTGTCTTCCTGACGCAACACACAGACTTGCAGAGGACAGCTGCTCCTGGGTACCCGAGTGACGACCACACAAAGCAGAGCCTTCACCCACTTCATAATTCATATTCACCATGAGTAAGGGAACAAACACCTTTTTAATGCCACCAAAACTTTGGGTTTGTTTGTTACTATAGTATCACCCTCCTCTCCTTACTGACATAATGAGGATATAAATATTTTACACTCTGGAAACAAGTGTTGCACTATGATTGGTATTTCCCATTTTTCCTAAACTTTTATTCGCTATTTCCAGCCCCATGCTGCTCATAGGAAATGAGTTTCCCTTTTACATCTTACCAACTGCTTACAATGATGCTGTAAATGAGCCTGAATTTTCAGTTATATGTCTTATAAATTCATGTCTTAATTGTATTTGCCATCTTGTCTTAATGTCAACGTCTTATACAAATGTTGGTTTTCTTTGAGAAAAGTGGTCTTTAAGAGACAGGTTATGGTAGAGAGGCAGAGCAGAATTTAGACTGGATTCAGAGATCACACATGCTATGAACAGAGAACAGGCTAGGCGCAGGGATGCATGCCTGTAGTCCCAGCATTTTAGGAGGCCCAGGAAGGAGGATCACTTGAGGCCAGGAGTTTGAGACCGACATGGGCAATGTAGAGGGACCTCATCCTCACAAAAAATAAATAAATAAGGAAACAAACCAAATAGAGGAATTAGCATGAGAGGCACTTACTTCCTTGAGAAAGGTTGAAAAGAGAACAAACAAAAGGGGTGAAAAAAACAACTATGTACATTATAGGAAAGTCAACATCCAACAACAACCCCGGTAAAGTTAGAAACAATTTCGTCTCTTGCAAATCCTAGATGGGATCAGGTTGGGATAAGAGGTCTTCTTAATTACACAGATTTTTACTGAGTAACATTATTTTGCTAGAGCCTATTGAAAAAATAAGTTTTCTCTAAGTCAACGAAGACTGCAACAGGTGAAAGCATCATCTAAGAGAGACTAGAATAGAGAAAATAAATGTAAAATACTTTAAGAGATGTACATTTGCCTTATAGAATTCAGTTTAAGTATGGAAGATGGATAATTTTCTAAAAGTAAAGGCACATTTGCATGATTAAAATACAATATTTTATAAAAACACAACATGAGGACCATCATATTTTAGTGCTCCAATCACAAGTACCTATTTTTAAGCTGTCAGTGAATTTCAAAACAACACACATTTCTTAAAAACTACGATGTGTAACTTGCTGCACTAGGCTTTGTTTCTGAATGTTTGTTATCTTCTCAAATATCACAGACTTCCCTACTCAGGAATTTAGGGTAACATCTTCATGCTTAAATCATCTTAAGCCTAGCCCTCAATACCACACAGCCAATGAATCCTCATGCCTCAGTATATCCAACTATTGTTCTTTAACAATATGCTTTTACGCACTAACCAGAGTAAACTGTAATACTTCCAAACACAGTATTTGATGAGCTTTACCTCTGTGGCTCAGCTGCTGCTGTCCTCTACTCAGCCTCTCTCTCTGATTATTTTCTTTTTTCTCCACTAATATTGCCCTCTAATAGACTTCAGAACCATGATGCAAACAAGTATTTATTGGAATATCTTGCTTAATTAACCCCAAGTCAATTCTGATTATTCTTTTATTCTGGATTTCATCATTACTTATAGAACTATCCAAGTTCATTGCCATTAAAAGCCCAGGGATGTATAGTGATTTGCCCAAGATCACTATTATCTGGGAAAAATCAGAGTTAAAAACTAATTCCTCTGCCTCTCAATTTATTTCCATGCCATCTATACCTATACTATATTTAGTACT
Source organism: Perodicticus potto (assembly GCA_963574655.1). Lineage (NCBI taxonomy): Eukaryota > Metazoa > Chordata > Mammalia > Primates > Lorisidae > Perodicticus > Perodicticus potto. The sequence goes on along the minus strand of CAUYRH010055478.1, from coordinate 28,369 downwards.
CCTGATTAATTGTAGTCTTGGTATACCTCTTATGTTGATTTATAGTATATTTTTCTTCTCATATATATCAGTAATTTATGTATTTTAAATTGATATTCATATGAACAATCATTCACTAGGATATGTATATAACTACATTTGCATCTCAAAAATTCCAATGAAATAGGGATTATTGTCATTATTAGTATTACTTTGCATATCAAACTTTTGAGACAGAGAAGGCTAAAATAACTGCCAAATTCACACAGGGGCGGGGGGTAACCCGGGACTCAAGCCCAAGTAGTGAATCTCCAAAACTTATGCACATAATTACGTTGCCATAAACGGGTATTCTTTATGCAGGAAATCAGAAAAAAAAAATATATATATATATATATATATATATGCACACACATATATCCAAATATCCATATGAGTATACACTCCTTCAAATCAGACAACTTGGAATATTACATACGTATGCCAATGATACTGATATTTTCTCAGAATATTTTTAGAGTAGAGTTTCTGAAATTTACTAGTGCACTTTCTAAAGCATATCTAGTGCACTTTCTAAAGTATTTGCAACAAGAGCAATTCCTTTTCCTATGAGAACAATTTCTATTTAGGAACTACTCAAAAGTCAGTCGTTGCAGGGCTGATGAGCAAGATGACTAAGCAAATTTTGTAAACCATATCCAATAAAAAATGTGCATTGGATATGAAATAATAACACTATTTTGCAAGGAATGATTTATAAGCTTTCCATACTGGGGTAAAAGTTCTAAAAATATCTGATGTTAACATCCCATAATGCCTAAACAGGCTCCCATAGCAAATGTCTGCTTTCTATACCTTTACTATTTCTCCCAGAAACATGCCCCGGGTTCTCTTAGGGACATTTTACTTTACATAAACTGGACACGTTTTGCTAGAAAACCAATGCAGGCGTGAGGCCCAACGTTAAACAAATAATGCCTTCATTGGATGGCCACCATGATTGGCTCAGATGCAGACACATGTGTAAAGCTTGTCCAATCTGCCTTGGACATTCAGAGAACTTTGAGAAAAGAAATGTACTGTTTTCACTGAACATGCAGTTATGAGGCAATGAGATTATACCTGGGATATGAGCTTGCTACAAAATTCAAAGTGAGCTTTAACTCCAAACGGAGAGGAGAAGGTCCAGCTAAGCAATTGCAATACTATGTCTAGATTTAGTTTGAACCCCTGAATCAAACTAAAGCTTGAAGCTGACTATACCTCTGGATTTTGTGGTTAGGTGAGTCACAGATTCCCTTCTTGGTCGCTTGCAAAAGAGTTTTTTACCCCAGTGACTACATAAAGAAATACAAATTGTTGGCTAAGCTTCTATGACCACTCATTACTCTAAGAGCGCCCCAGGGCATATCATTGCTATGATGTAGAATACGTTCATTATGGTGTGTTTCCAGAAAGTTTTTAGACAAAGATATCATATTTTGATTAAAATACCTGAAAACATTTGACTTGCAGGAACTTCATCTTGGAATCATATCCATGTAGCATTATTATATATTTTTTTCTTTATTATTTTTTTTTTGCAGTTCTTTTGGCCAGGGCTGGGTTTGAACCTGCCACCTCTGGTATATGGGGCCAGCACCCTACACCTTGAGCCACATTTAATGAAGGATGAAACCAAAGGGTGGAGAAGGAGCAGAAAAAATTCTACTCACAAATTATTTTTCTGAATTTTATACTCCAACAGCTTAAGCTTACATACAGGGATGCAGTAATGCATTTTTTAAAATCCTTATATTAACAAGTGAGTTATAACTAAATACTCAAATATCACAACTGTGGTTTTGTTGTTGTTTGGTTTTTGGAGACAGAGTCTCGCTTTCTTGCTCCTGGTAGAGTGCTGTGGTGTCATAGCTCACAGCAACCTCAAACTCTTGGGTCTAAGCAATTCTCTTGCCTCAGCCTCCCAAGTAGCCGGGACTACAGATGCCCGCCACAATGCCTGGCTCAGGCTTGAGTCTCAAACTGTGAGCCCAAGTGACCTACCACCGGCCTTGGCCTCCCAAAATGTTGGGATTTCAGGCGTGAGTCAAGCATGCGGCCCTGTACAATTGTTGTTTTTGAAAGTCAGTCTATCTAGATAATTGGAGACATTTTTAGCTTTTTAATCTGATACCAATGTTATGGATATAACTGGAAAGCATATTCATGATTCAGACTGACCTTTTTCACTTTTCAAGACAAAATTATATACCATTGGTCATTTGAAAGTCATACAAATCCAAATGAAGTTAGATAAAACAATAGTCAATAAATTAGAATTATTATCATATTATATATAATAAAATCTAACATGTCAAAACAGCTAGTATCTAATAAGGGTAGATACATCGTCAAATTGCTGCTTCAAATTTCCCAGATTTATTCAATGCGCTATTATTTCCTATTCACACCAGACTTTCATAGATTTCTTCATCCTCACCTTTAATGATGAACATTGCTGTTCCCTGTGATAGTTTAGCTATATTAAATTTAATTTTACACATACAGTAGAGTTACACTAAAATAGATTTTTTTTCTGAGTTTGGTTTTAATTCCTTAAAAAAAATGCACTAGAAACAGTAGCTTCCAAATAAAGTGTACAACTTGACTCAGGAACAAACTAATTTGATATGAATGATTTAAAATAATTTTAATAAAGCCTGATACTTTCTGGAAACAAGAATCAATACATATACCGAAGTACAGAGCAACAAGTAAGATTTTGGCAAAAATAGCCAGCTGACATAAGTGTTTATCTAAGAACTATCATATTCCTGGCTATTGCATGTACATTAATTTCAAGTCAAAAAACATACCACAGGTAAGTTTGAACATTTTTAACTGAGTAAATTAGCTTTCTCTTTAAAATTTAAGAATTTGGCTTGCAATGTATTTGATCCTCTGTATTGCAATGATCAAATGACAAAAGGCTTTCCTTTCTTCTTTGCTGAGACTCAGAATCTCTCAGACACGCAGTTCAGGTGCCAGCGTACCAAACCTCAATTCCAGTGGGGGCTTTGATGTCGGCACTGAGTGGTGAATTGACTGTCCCTGGTCATAACAGGTTGAGCTCAGGGAGGGGCTCACATAACCCAGTCTAAACCATTTAGGGATGCTTCCCGGATCACAGCCACCTGTTCACTGGGCGTAGTTCTGTTCCTTGGTCAAATCAGAGTAAACTCAAGATTTGTGTTCAGTGTTGGGAAATGAATTGGAACAAAATAACTGAAATTTTATTTCCTGGGTTACTGTAATGTGCCACTTTTACCTAATGCTACTGTGATCTGCATTTGAATGGCATCTATACAGACACAAGGGAAGTAGAGATTTTGCTACTCTAAGGTGAATTTAAAAGCATTGAGAGCCCAATTAAATAATTAAATCCTGGAGAAATTATTAAAAGTTTGGTCTCCCATAAAGATTTAATCAAAATAATAGTAAGAACCTTTCTAGTCAACTCTATATCATAACCATTACTAGATTAAAATTTTTTCCTATGCTAAATATTTGAATATTTTGCTATGTTTGTAACCAATTTCATATCTACATTTTACAACAGTAAATCCACACCCAACTATAAAAATAGACATAAATTTGGTGTTGTCAATATTCACAAACTTTATGAAGATGAATGACAAGTGTTGAAATCATACATGGGTTCCAGCTATGTACACATCAAGTGAAACTCTTGGATATCGTAATGTGGCACGAAGTATTTAAACGATAAGTATTTCTTGCATTGGTAAATATAGCAGTAAAAAAATAAAGCCATTGAGATATTCGTGTGGGAACAGCAAGAACATCAGAAAGTACACGTTTTCAGATGGACTGTTTTCAGTGTGCTAGTTTTAGCTCACTTAGTATGAAACATATCACTCATCACAGAACCATATTTTAGTTCTCCCTGATTTTTAATGATTATTTAACCATCTTTCTTATCACCTCCCATTTCACGAAGCACAAACCCATTAACTTTCCCCCCACGTTCCTTATTTCTAGAATAATCTGTCGTCTTGACAGACACCAGCTACATGGGAGTTGTGCTAATAGGCACCTGACATCATTTTCATAAGTTTCTTTTGACACTACCTTTTAATCAACAGGATCGAGACTGAATAAGCTTGTCGGATGTTTCAACAAAATAAAAAGGAATATATTATAAACCCACAAAAGTGCATTGATTGTGTCTACAAAGATATGTAATTAAAAAGTATAAATCAAGGACTGCTATTTTACACTTGACTTCAGTTATTTTGAACACTTATGGTCTAGTTGTGTTCATTGTTAAGGATATGATTTTATGTGTTTAGAGTAAATCTGCTGTAAGCAATTTTATAGTTTAATGGAAATAATTATAGTTTGAGTAGAATGAAGTGTATCTGATTCTACTTCCGCTAAATAAGCTGTGATATAAATTATCATGATTTATTGTGGTTATTCTTTTGGTTATGTTTGGAGTACATTCTAGCAAGTAATGATGACTCTAAATTACAAAGAATAGCATTTCAAGCTATTTTTCCTCAGATCTCATCTTTAATTTCTCTAGAAAACTAACACAGTTTCCACTGTGGTACAGTACGTGCTACTGTGAAGATGACATTATTGTACTGTCAATTAGACAGCTAACTTTATTTATACCATGTGGTGAAAGGATATATTTTTACATCTTTTTAAATAAGTCATATGCTGTTATTGCACCTCAATCTTTAAATGCAAAGACATGTGTGTCCCTACTTAAACTGTTCCCAGTGGTTTCAAATAGTCTTATGTGTTTTAACTTCTCATCAAAAATCCGAGTAATAGACAGTTTTCTTTCATAAATTGGAAGTATTTTCAGGACCAGCTGTAATTTCCATACACCTGAAGACACGGAGTACTCCTTTGAGGGGAATTAGGGATTGTGATAGGACGTAGTAATTCCATGAACTATTAGATGATTAGAAACAAGGTTCAATTAACTCCCTTCATGCTGAGTCCAGGATTTGACTAGAAAAATCATGGCTACATACTTCCAAGCTCTTTGTTCCACTAATTCTATCAATTTATTCTTCTAGGAAATGCTTACCACGAACCAACCAGATGTCAGAATCTGAGATAGACACAGATGGAAATGATCAGGCCGAGAGAAGAGGCTGACAATGTCTGTAGAACAGTGTTTCTCAGTCTTATTTATCGCATGGCACACTTGAACTTACCGTTAAACTTCTGCGTGACGCTTAAATTATGTCATTCAAAACACAATATACTTACTGTGCTTTGAACTTCTTTGGAAAATGAGTTAATTAATGATGTTTAAAATTGTTCGTGGCACACCCAAGATCCTCTCATGGCACCCCAGTGTGATGAGTGTTACAACAGAGCGTGTGCGAGATTCCCTTGGGACACAAAGAAGGGGCATATGAACACAGCACGGGAATTGACGTCCTGATGCCACAAACCAAGTCAGGGCCTAGAGAGACTCAAAATGTCTAGAGCAGTGGTTCTCAACCTTCCTAATGCTGCGACCATTTAATACAGTCCCTCATGTTGTGGTGACCCCCAGCCATAAAAGTATTTTCGTTGCTACTTCATAACTATATTTTTGCTACTGTTATGAATCATTGTGTGAATATCTGACATGCATGGTGCCACAGGTTGACAACCGCCAGTCTAAAGGAACAAACGTTAACTAAAATCATTTTTCAGATAATAAAACTTGCAATAACACTCCTTCTCATTATCATTTGATGAATATTTTGCCCTTTGAATTTCATCGTTATAACAAAGTTGGTCTATATTGTCTTAAGTTTTAAGAAACATTATGAGTCTCCATTTAAAAATTTCTCTCATGTTTTCATCTGAGATTAATGCCAAATTTACCTGAGCGTTTAAATGACTTCTCTGGGACCTATTTAATCATCATTTGGAACACCTTATTCAAGGAGCCAGGGTTTCTTTTATCACAGAGAACTGTCTTAATTTACTGTAACAATCCCACATATTGTAAACACATATTATGGGCATGAGCCTAAAAAGCTTCCCAAAATCCAAAACTTAGAAAAATAAGTTTAAATTATTTTCTTATCTCTCAAATTTCTTTTATAAGAAAAGAATTTTTAAAATAAACACATATTAAAACATTTTAATTTTGCTCTGACACTTATTCTTGCTACAAGTAGCATTGGCGGGAATGTTGATGCTTACTAACTTCTAACTGTATGAGCATAGGTTTGAATGGAGGTAATATTTCTTATCCCAAAGGATTGTTATGAAGATTATCTTTCAAGTTGCCTAAAAATTGTTCAATAAAAGACTGTGGCATTATCAAGTCATTCATAATATTTGATAACATTGGTAGCCAATTACCAAACATGGCAAGAGGAAAAAGTCGTTTTCCAGCTAAGTCATGGCCAGGGCAGTTCAATTTACCTAACTACCTGTCAGAAAAGAAAAAAAATTAACAACCGTTTTTATTGCATTAAGTCAACATTTTCTGCTTACTAACATTAGCATCAGTTTTGCCATTATTAGTAATTTGATTAGCTGTACATAGCAAATGGTAATTATATCATTAGAATTATCAGAGAAATTTTCAAGTAACTTAGATTTCTGGATCCCATTTTAAATCCATCACATCAAAATCCTCTGAGGCAAGGCTAAGAAATCTATCGTTTAAATTGCTCTCCAGGTGATTCTGATATGCAACTAAGTTTAGGAAACTGCATTTAATGACCCAAGTCAAGGTTAAATACAGTGTTACGGTAATACCTTCCTTTCTAACCTAGTTCTAAGACTTCGGTACAAAAGACCGACCTTGATCTAGCTGAAGAGTAATTAACTACTATCTGTCTTTATTCATCCATACAAAAAAAGGGCAGAGAAAGATAACACTGGGTCAGTTAAGCACCCTTTTCACAATGTTCTCATAATGTGTTCTTTTTTATGTCAATTTGCCATCATCTAAAACCAGAGAAGCATTTTTCTTTAAAAAAAAAAAAAAAAAAACTAGGCATTTAAACCTACTTTAGAGCCTAGATGTTCTACCTTGTTCACACACCACTGCCATGTGGGGAGTTTTTAAAATTCTGATGCCCAGGTCCTACCTTCAGCTGTTCTGATTTAATTGCTCCAGGCACTGCCTGAGCGCACAGATGCTTCACATTTCCTGGGGATGCGAGTGTGGGGCCCAAACAGCCATCACTGCTGTTAAGATTGACCAGAGCCTTGAAGACAATCAGCTGCACCCCCTAGTCTTATTTACCTCCCCCTGCTCGCTTTGCAAACTCCCTGGTCCTCAGGTTTCCGGAGGAAATCTGCAAACACTAGAGGTTTCCAAGAGGCAAATTCAGCAGACCTAAGACAGCATCAAGGGACATGTATCATCTAAAATTCTGCCAGGTAACTTTAATAATGATAATAATAATAACTAATATTCATAGAATACTTAAGAGCAAAGCAAGGTTCTATCCCCTGAGCACATGTCCTGTAATTTAATCCTCATAAAAACCAGTGAGAAAGAAGGATCAACGTCCTTGTCTCACAGCGGATTCAACTGAGGAACTTGCCCCAAAGAAACACAAAGAGTGCGAGACAGACCTGGGGTTAGAACCCGGACTGTTAGACACCAGGTATATATTTTTAATTCATTTATTTTTCACAACAACCCTAGGAGGTAGGGGTACATTATCTCCATTTTACTGGTGAGGAAATCCGCACAGAATAAATCGTTATTTATTATGTAAGGACATTTAAAAACATGATTATTTATTTGCAAAGAAATTTAAAAACTTGATGGTTAAACCATATGCAGGGTTATTGATTAACTACTCTACCCATAAGACAGCCATATCCTCTACAAGTCTGAATTTATTTCACTGGCAATCCTCCTTCCGAAAGTCTGAAATCTTCCCAGTGATAGAGGCCAAGTGTTAACATTGGTCCTTGTAATTTTTTAGATAGGTGGGTTTTTTTTTTTACTACTTCCCTTTTTCTTGTTGAATTGATTGCCTTTTGTGGCAGCAGGGTGGATGGGGGGATTTATATATAGGTATGTAATGTCCCTGGAGTTGAGCTAATGTGGTCCACCAGTCCCTTTGAATATTTGCTGATGTTCTATTGTAAAAGAACTTAGCAGCCTCTCTCTTTGAATGTACACGCTTGTGCACCAGGGACTGGGAGACTGGTCTCTTGGACCAAAGGAATGGACAGACACTATTTTTTTAAAATTCCAATATATAGTGTAGTTCAGAGACAGTAGCCTTTAACAATGTTTATTGAATGAATTAATAAGATTATGAAGCCAGGAGACCATGTCTTCTGAGTTTCAGCAATAAGCAAACCTTCACAGCCTTTGTATGCTAATCTGTGCTATTCATGATCCAGTTTATTTAAGTAACATGTTCCCTTTGAATTCTGCCCTAATAAAACCAACCCTTCCCTCCAAAGTTAATGCCTCTATCAGTAGGCCTAATTTCTCTGGAATGACCACTAGCTAATCAATCACAATACTGCTTGTGCTACTTCTGGACCCTTCGGGACTAACATAACAGTATCTAACACTGTGGCCACAAGCCACATTGAGCACTTGACATAAGACTTGACATGAAGGTAAGCAGTAAGTGAAAGTACACACTGAATTTTGAATGCTTAGTTGAAAAAGTGTAAATTTCTCATTAATTTTATTGTATTTTGAAAATTTAAAAATGAAATTAATTGCATCTGATTCCTTTTATCTGTGTGCATGTAAGGATGAAAACTCACATTACATATGTGGCTTCCCGGTGTTCGTGGCTCACATCTGAATTTCAGAGAGCAATTCTTTAAGTCTCAATGAGTCCTCTGGCAGCTCCTGAATTTTCACTGTGTAGCAGCAGCTTATCAGCTAAGTGACCTTATATAAGTTACTTAATTCTCTAGTCCTCAGTTACCTCACATGCCCAATACTACTATTTTTTAGGTTTGTTGTAGAAATCACATTCTATGATGCTTTTGAGTTCTCAGTACAGAAGCAGGTTTCTCAGTGATTTTTCATACCTCTATCTACTCTCTCACCCGTCCTCAAACGCAATCCCAACCTGGAAGGAAAGGATCACGCAGCTGCTTGGCAGACTGTAAAAAAGGCCACACACCCTAACTCAAAATGCATTGAAAAATTTGTCATTCAACTTTTCCTGCCCATTTTATATACAGACCTTTTATAAACTCCTTCAAATATTGAAATTGGGTACATGCCAGTTTACTCAAATTGCTAGTTAATAAATAGCAAATGATCAGGTGATCCAATTAAAAATGATTGAGCCAAGTAAGTGGAGAAACCATAGATTAAACTGAAATCAATCAAGTACTTGCAGCATTATTAGTAGGATTTTTAAAAATCAACAGAAACAAGTACATTTAGCACTCACATTATTAAATTCTGATTCTAAGTAAACTTTCATGATTGTCTAGTGTTTTGTATTAGATTTATAACAGCAAAGATGCCGTTCCTTTAATCCAGTGATAGGACTAACTTTGGGATAAAATGCAGTTAAGTGCCTGACAAAAATAATTTAACTGTACTTATTATCTCATTCATGCGATGATTTTTCTTTACCAGTTTTTTTGTTTGTTTGTTTTTGTCTGCATTACTCTAAAGAAATTTTATACTTTTGTTAAGTGCTGTCAGTTATAATGTTTGATATTAAAATTTGAGATGGCAATGTGTGACATTTTACATTTTATAGGGTTTATTCGCATCAACAAGAGAATTAAATTACCACAAGCACACATACACACATACACATTCATGTTGTAAATATTTGGAAATAGAACCGATGTGTCCATAGTATTTAAAACTGATCCTAGTAGAATATTGATTAGTAGCAAAACCTTGGTTACCAGGTTATCTTCGTGGAAAGCGTGAAACAGTGGAGCAGGATAGAGGGGCTGATGCTAAAAAATATTTGTCTTGGAGCTTTACTCATATTCTGGATAGAAGTTTTTAAACCCAGAAATTTATTTCATGAGGCAATAAGACAGTAATTGAATACCTTCCTGGCCCACAAAGTTACCTAATCTATTCTGGACGGTAGATTCCCAATTTTCTCCGTTCAGTACTTGCTATGTGTTCCTGTACTGGGAGCTGAATTAATTGGCATAGATTTATAATGAAACAATGCAAAGACTATTTAGCAAACTCAGATATTTCCATATTTACTGAAGATGGTCTCCATGTGTTATTCAGTTGTAGGCAATTATTACAGGAACAATAATTCATGTACCAAAATTGTCTATTTAATTCAGAAAGGCAGCAATTTGGACTTTGTTAAAAAGACACCTATGAGTTGCAGTTTGAAAAATATTTAATGGAAATGTGGTTTGCATATGGCCGAAGAGTGAAGAACAATACCCACATAGGACTCTAGTGCAAAAGTTAATACCTAAGACTTTATGTTAGCTTAAAATACCAACAAAGCTGCCACCAGATTGCTGAGCAGAAGAGGAAATAGACAATGGGGATCTCTCTTTTCATTTTCCCTGAGTATGGGTAAAATTACCTGATTTACTTAGTAACTTTTGAGACATCAACTTATTTTTTAATGTATATGTGATGAAATGTTGGGAGCTGTAAAATACTTCTCTGATAATTGACAAATTAAGATATATTCATCTGGATGCCATAAACTATAGGGCACATATATTTGTTAATTTCACAGGTATATTAGTGTATAAATAGAAACAATTAAAACAGCATTTTAAATCCACAAATCTTTGAACAAGAAACAGGGGGGGCGGCGAATGAGGATATGGGATTCGCCAGGGCTTTGGGATAATGAAAGAAAAAGCCACACTTTTTTCTATCTTAAAAAGTGTGATTAATGCCATTGAAAGCACACTGGGCACATTGGCATTGCCTGATATCAATCATAAACCCAAATACTCCCAAGTCTCTTCTGGAAATACTTTCAACTCGTCAGAAACTACCAAGTAATAGGACTTTTCCGAGAAAGCCTATCTTCATGTGATTTCCAAGTCTGTTTCAATATCAAATAGCCCTGAATGCTTATCAGATCTGATCCAAACTGCCAAGAGCTCTGAATTCTGCCCATCTGTCACCAGGCTATTGGTTCAAAACAATATAAAGACAAAGAACAAGAGACAAAGTCAGTTGGAAAAGTTTTTTTTCAACTTTTTTATTGTCTATTAGACAGAAAATTATGTGCTTCCAAATTGAATGGAAGTTGAATCTCAGGTTTCAAATCAACCAACCCAGAAAATGGTTACCAAAAAGGAAAGAAAATCATTTTAACTGCTTTAGGTTAGTATTTCTTCTCCTCTTTTCTCTTTTCCTAACTTGTCTTCTCCTCTTCCCTTCCTTTTTCTCCTTATAGTGCCTTTGATATAAAAGAAATGCCAAAAGTGAACATTGGTAAATTATAGGCTATAAGATCTTTACTGATTTAGGCTGTTTCACTGAAAAAAAAAGACAGGGCATTTACGTAGTAAAAAAGTTAGAACAGAGTTTCGTATAAAGGGTGGCATTTGTATTAGCAGAATTAAAGGAATTCTTTATTATAATGTTCTTTTATCTCACCTTGTGTCATTAAAATATAGGACACTGGCAGTAAAACTAAAAGAAATATGCACAACTTTATCCATGTAAGGAAGCCATAAATCTCTCTCCCTGATAACAGCTGGACCATAGCTATCATTTGAATAGTGCAGCTGCCACAACAATATCAAATTTTATAGTTAAAAAGCAGTTAGAACTTTAATGTTACAGTGGAGGTAAGATATATATTGCACTATAAATAATCATCCTCTAATGAAGAAGTAAAGCACATTTTTTTTTTCTTAGACATACCATTAAATACCATATATCTCACCCACTACAATCTGTCATAACAGGACTCATTATATGTGGACATCTATAATACAAAAATTCGATTTATATTAATTACTTTCATTGAGACATGTGAGAGCTTAAAAACCCCTGGCCTGAGAAGGGGATTTTCCCTCTATCTTAAAAAATCATCACCATCATCATCATCATTATTGTCAAATGGCTCTTTGGAAGGAATTGGTGATCTTTTCTTTCTATATATTTTTAAACTTGTGAGTTTGATTGGCAGGAGTGAGAGGTATATGCCACTTAGGCAAATTCCATTTGGCCAATGTTGAAACCCAAAAGACCAGCTCCAGAGTAGGCTTATTCAGAGACATGAGATTGTGATCTGAAGTTGAAAGCCTGAGATTCTCCCGCCTCTCTCTCCGTGGTTTGTGGGATATGATTTCTGGGCTGGACATTAAGCTGCCAATGAAAAGTTTAACTGTCTACAACATTTTAAAGTAGACAGCTTCCTCTGAGGGAGAAATTGGGGGAGGTATGGGCAAATACACACACACACACACATATGCACGCACAAACTTAAGAGGTATGTTTAGATAGATTGTTGAAAAAACAAAGTTATTCCTATTCAATTAGCTGGTCAGTTAATGTCAAATAATATGCTTATATGACATGGAGAAAAACATGAGATTCTGTACTTCATCTTTGCAAATGTTTCAGATCATTTCATTAATGAACAAAGGCAATTATCCTATCCAGTCTCAAAATTATGCTAGAGAAGTCCACCAACCCACCTAGGAACACACACCTAGGAACATCTTGCATTTCACAATTTTGTGTGTGTGCCTGTCACCCTATGCTGAGTCAACTGGCATGTAATAATAAATTGACCTATATGAGTTGGTATGCTCCTTCACTGCGCCATAATTGGTACATTTGGGATCAGGGAAGCACTCAGAAAAAGTGTCCCTCCCCCTAGGTAGTCAACCTGTTGTTTATGGCACAACAGACCAGCACTAAGAAAGCTATAAATGAACCTGTAAATGTAGAATGTAAAAGTCCAGAAGACCCTCTAAATGAAACCTCTTTAATGACTTCAGCTCATCATTTGGCTGTATTGCTAAGAAAATCAGGCAGAACCAAGAATTGCATAGGTATATTTTATATATAATGCCTCTTTAGCAGAATCTGTCCAAAAGTATCAATTAGAAACACCAATCATGTTGGGTACATTATAGTAAAGGCAAACTTAATGAACTAGACTAATTTCAAGTTCAGTTGGTACTGGTTTGAGTTGTCCAAGAATATACATAGGAACATTTGGGATATCTGCGACATTAAACATTTGAAACAAGTCCTTTTAATAAATATTTATTAAATTCCCACAGGTCTAGACCCTCAAATTTATGATAAGAGTTAAGTACTAAGATAAATGTTACATACTTAGTTACAAATAATGCTTAGTGTTTCCTCAGAGCTCACACATGATCAAGTAGATCTTTACATCCCTCTGTATGTATACTCAGAATGAGTGTTTCGAGTATGAAGTTTTCCTATTACTCAGGGAAGCAGTGAGTCACTGAAGGGCCACCAGGGCATTTTATTACACAGTGTCCAATACGTGCTCTCATTTGAGTGTATGAAGAAATTTTATGTATTTCCTATTTGTATTGAAAACCTGAGGGCCAATTCTACCCTTGACATGAGGAAAGGTTTGACTTTTAGACACGAGCTAAGGGGGTTTTCAATAAGCAGAAATGGGTGCAGGGATTTCAGTCGTAGAGATGAACATGAACAGAGGCCCAGAGGCATGAAAACACCTGGCATATTTGAGCACAGTGAATGGACACGTGAGTGAGTGTGTTGTGGAGGAGACACTGGCTAAGTGCGACGTGGGAGAAAAGAGAAGAACAGAGACGATAGAGCAAAGCCTCGAGGCGTATGTGTTGGTTAATGCCTTTGGAAGTGGAGTCACAGTCTAAAGAGAAAATAAATGCTATTCAGGGGAGGTAAGAATGAGGTGTTAGGACTAACGACTCAACAAATTACAAATATTTCTCTCCCTCCTGTCTCGTTCCTGAGTTCTGTTACTACTTCCATGTTTAAACTTTATCCTCTAAAAAATTAGTCTTTTAAAAAACATACATATATATGTGTGTATTCATATTATATGTCTGCACATAGACATCTGTTGTCTTAGTTCTGGGTGAGGAGGAGCCCTTCTCTGACACAGCTTCCTGTCGCATGAGCAGGAGGAACAGCTCGATGAAAGGCTGTGTCTTCATGCCATCCCAGGAGAATAAGCACCTTTAAAGGAATGTTCACTTTCTCAGGCCCCAGACAGACCATTTGCAGCCTGAAGACAATAAAACTCTCATTTAATCCCAGGATTCCTGGGAGAATCTAACTCACTATGAAAAATATTGCCGAGATCTTTAAATAAAAAGAAATAATAAACAACAAATTCACAGAAGCGCTCTCTGCCATCTCATAAGCAAGACACTGGGTCAAGACTTTTCCCTCTGTATTTTTATAATTTAACAGTCAGTGTGGCCACAGTTTTGAAATCAGTCTGGTCTTCCTTAGATTGAAATGTTCAAGTCCACATGGAAAGTTAGAAAGCCTCGATGGAGATGGGAAAGAGGAGGGTTAAGGAACCTCTGAGTTGAGTGGGGAGTCATTTCCCAAAGGCCTAGCCACTCGTAAATCACTTCATTTGAATAATAAAAAAATCCAGGCCCATCGTCAGAGAACTTGATGTGAAAATCTTTCCATTCCCCAACTTACTTTTATGAGAAACACCATAACGTGGCAGCAAATACATCCAACAGCTATTGCCAGAAAATGACAAGTTGCTGGTATCTCTTGTCACGTTGCAGTCATGTTGCTACTTTCATATTTACCAGCAAATTTTTACCTCAAAATATGAAACTCTGGCATTTAGAGAAATACAGAAATTACTCACTTCCCTGGAATTCTGCATGACAAATTAGTACTATGCTTTAACTCTAATAAATGTAGCTGTAACAGAGTTTTCATAAACATTCTTGAGATGTTCTTCTGGAGTAGCTTTATTTTGGCACCCTACTTTTCCTGCTTAAACAAATGAAAAGGTTGGCTGATATTGTCAAAATACAGCACTTCTGGTGAACTAAAAGCCATTTATTAAAATAATGTATTGATGCTGTGTCATAAAACACAAAATCATATTTCTACAGGAAAAACCTATTACCCTAAGCCAAGATTATTTTATTTTCAAAGAAAAATTATTACAGTTGTGGATTCTGAAAGTAAGATGATGTGGTTCTGACCTTGGCCCTTCAGAGGCTAACCAGGCAGCTTTTAATGCACCATAGTATGCTATGGAAAAGAGATATTTGTATAATTAACAAGTCTTGTCTTTGTAGAAATGCATTAAGTGAAAGTAGATTCTGGATCTCTTATGACTCAAAATAACTAACTTAATAAAAATACAAATGGGATTTTCTCTAGTTGTGAAGAAACTTTAAATAACACACAGCCAAGTGTGAGGACCAAATGCGCACGCTCTGAAGCTCCTCCTACAAGGTCAGGGCTCTCCAGAGCTGACCATTTTCCTGACATCGTCTTAATCTTGTCCTTTGTCACAGCTCTGCACTTTTCGCTCTGAAAGTTTCTGCACTAAAAAGTGGGGAGGTGAAGCCATAGTTCAATTCAATTTATTTTTATATTGCCTCTCATACAAAGTCTCTCAAAACACTTTACAGTAAGAGATAAAATAATCGTATAACACTTGCCCATATTTGAAATAGCCGTGATCACCGAGACAGCAAAGAGGGTAAAGCTGTGTGCACAGTCACGGGTCAAAGTCCTTGGCAAAGCACCCCTCGTTTAGAAACCATACTAATGAACATTTCCGCAGAGTCACACGGCCCTGTAATAGCACTCACTGAGCCCCACCTTCTCAAGGGAGAGTGAGAAGCTTCGTTTCTCTATTCAGATAAAGCATTATCTCTCATGAACCTGTGGTGATCTCAACTGGTGACCGGTTTCCTCTCATGTGCAAAACTGAAGATCCAAAGCACAGGAACATGTTTTCTTTCTATTGTTGCCAATTACTTTAATCACTTATGATTTATGACTTCCTGGAAAGCAGTTATTTGAAGGCACCTCTTCTCATTGTCTGTTTCCCATATTTTGGCCCCAAGAGGTAAAGCAGAAAGGCCAGTGGAAAGACTAAAGTAGGTGGTGTTTCTTTTCGTCAACCTATAGGACAGAAAAAAAAAAAGAAAAGCTTTACACTTGGGACTTGAAAACTCAGAATGAATCACTGGAACTTTGTGGCAGGAAGAAGGAATGAGGGAGGGAAATAGAGAAAGAATTTGTGCTAGATAAGGCAGCCCGAATTAAATAAGAATTCCCATTGAAAAAACAAAACCAAAAACTGATGTCTGGAAAGGGTAATGAAGAAGACAATCCTGGGAAAAGAAATTAGGTCAAATCGATATATCAAGTTTTTCATTTACAGAAGGGTTATTCCGGACTTGACATAAGGAAATTGGAGATGTTTCTGTTCTCGGAGAATGATAGCTTTAAACAGTGTAAGAAGAAAGTACAGTCAGCAGTTGAAAGCTACCACGTTTGCAAAGATGTTCTTTTACAGAACAAATAGCACTTCAAAATCATCAGGGCCTAGAGAAAAGTAATTCCCAAAAAAGAATCTTCTCCCTCTAACCCCAACTCTGTCCTCATCACATAGTTTTTCAAATATGGAGGCAAAACATTCTTTGTCCACATAACATACTTTTTCAAAAAGTACAAAAATCAAAAAGTGTACAGATCCAGAAGAATTTCCGATATTCGTGTCAGTAAATAATCCCAAATTTGTTTGGGAAACCTGTTTCTAGAAGAATACAAACCCTTTTTATCTTCTATTTTTGCATCTAACATCTATATAATACACGTTAACAGACCAGAATATACTGTAACTCATTTTTTGACCTTTTAATATTTCTGTCACTGATTGTCAGAGTTAAGAACTGCTCTCTATCCTGAGGTGATAGATTATTTAATTAACCATTGACCTTTTCTCAACATTTGTTGACAATGAGCACAGTCGCGTGAAAGCTGCCCGCTTGGGGGATTGGTCAATTCTGTGTTGTTTATCAATAGGAAAATACCATTTTTAATAACTTAGATCAAATAACTGGAATTCTTTATGCCATTTATTTGCCTAAACCTATTTTCAAATTAATTCATGTATGTCTCCTTTTAACTATCTATTATAAAAAGAATAATAGGTTTACTATGCCGCCTTCTTCTTTTTTTTTTTTTTTTTTTTTTTTGCTTTTTTGTTTTGTTTGTTTTGTTTTGTTTTGGGGCCGGGACTGGGTTTGAACCCGCCACCTCCGGCATATGGGGCCTGCACTCTACTCCTTTGAGCCACAGGCACCGCCCTACTATGCTTTCTTAAAGCAAATTCCACATCAAAACACACATGCCAGATGGAAATTGAATGAACATACAGAAAAAAAAACTGTGTTCTATGTATGAAACTTTGGGGAAAGCTGCAGCAACTGTGTCTAATGCTATCCATCGCTCCAGATCTCCAGTTGAATCCAGCTCTTTCTAGGGTATAAGTTTCCAGGAGGGTGAATAAGACCTTTCAAAAAGTTCTTCTAGCAATTGTTTATAAGTTCTACTCATCAGAAAGTAAGGAGAAAGTTCCTATATATTTTCTAAAGGTCTATTTTCGTTATAGAAGGTCAAAAAATTCTTATAGATTCCGGCTAATTAAATAATAAAATCAGAACCTTTCATTTGAATGACTGCCTTGTTTATGTGTAGAGAATAACATCTGGGTATGCCCCCTAGAAGTTCCTTACACACCCACTTTTTTTTCAGAAAGTCTTTTCATCTCCAAAGCTGGGTGAAGTTGGTAGTGCTGGGAGCAATTCTGCAGATGTCTCTGTTCCCAAGATCAAGTCATGTGGCATTTCAGAGAAAGGAGAACATTTTTGGAGGATTCATTTTGGCTCTGTCATTATTATACCCGTGTTCAGTTCTCAAAGACTGGTGTGAGGACACATCATAGTGTAAATGAGTCAGTTCTGAGCTTAGAATCCTAGTTCATCTCCTTTCCTGGGTGATTTTGTGAACATCATTTATCTTTGTGCTGCCTCCATTTTCTCATATGTAAAATGGGAATAAAAATAGAGGTACTTTTACTTGCTGTGAAAATTAAATAAATATATGCAAACTTCGTAACAATTAGTAAAAATTTATTACAAAAGCTATTCCAATGTGATCCTGAACTTTCCAGGTTGTCATGTAGACATGGCCATTCATTACCAAGTGGAATGAAATAATATTAGAGATGTTTCAGCAACAACTGAAGTCCATTTCCATTTCCATTTCCCTGTAGTGTGTAAAGACTTGACATTGTGGAAGTATATTGTCCTCATTAATTTATGCTAATTTTTAATCTTGGTGTGGCAGAAGTCTGTGTGTGTGTGCATGCATATATACACAAACACACACACATACAGGTGTATGGAGTTTTAACCCTAAGAAAGCACGTGTTCATTAAAGCTAGGATATAATATGGAGCTTTAATTGTAATAGTGGACTTTTTTTGTTCAATAAGAAAAGAATTCTTAAAATGAATATTTTGAAATAAGCAAAAACATAGTGCATATGGTGGTCATATTTTATGAAAATGTGACTGAAATTAAACTATAGAGCTGCAAGATGACGTCCAATGAAACAGCACATGGAAGCTGCGCTCTCCTGTGTTCTTACACACTGTCAGTTATGCATTTCCCTTGTCATCTATCCATTTCCACTCGGTGCCAAAGAGTTTATCTCCTATTAGATCGACATGGGCGTATCGTCAGAAATCTAGATGGCTGAGTTGTATGTTTGATACATCGATGACGTTAATGTAACGTCGTGATGGGTCTCTGTTAGCACATACATCCCTAAAGCGCAGACTCCCATGTTTGATACAGTGGCTGCCCTGCCCACATCACTGTCAATCCACCCCAGAATCAGAAGAATGAACAAATGTGACAGGAGAGGGCTGTACCCATGACAGATGAAGGGACAGTATCTACTCCCTCTGTTTGATGTGATTTATGGGGCGGTCCCTCTGCATTTGTAGGCGGCAGATTGTAGCTGCTTATGAAGTGACAAATAGTACTCAGTAACATTGAATGACTTCTGTAATCAATTTAACTTGTCTGAAACATGGTCATGAGTTGTGGTAGTTGTCAAATGTCAGTAAATACTGCAAAGATTGAACTTCTTATACTAAAAACATGTATTCAAAATATAGATTCAAAAGATTGAAGCAAATGAGTGATAAAATGTTTATTTTAAAGATAAATTTTAAAGGAATTCAAAAAAAGCTATATTTGAAAAGTTTTTACTTAGAGTTTTTTCCTCAGAGAAATTATACTTTTCATTGATTTGCAAGATATGATTTTTTTCTTGCTCAGTTTATTTGGTGAGGTGCTTAATTACATAAATGTGTCATTCTCTGGTGGAAAAATAAAAACAATTGATTTAGGTTTGTCAGTGAAATAATTGAGGCTGCTATAATATACAAAGATTTTTGTACTTATGATTCCAGACATGGACCAAAGTTTTTAATTATTGTTTTGCCCTTTTAGGTAACATAATTTTGGTCTGAGTGACTTTATTGAATTTATTGAGTTCATTATAAGATTTTAAAAAATTAATTACCTCTTTCAGATGGGTTACATCACATAACCAGAAACTGTTTCCCTTTAACACAACAGCAACACAAAAGCTTTTTAGCTTACATATATTTCAAATAAGACTTTAGTATCCCACATATAACTAACTCAATGGAATAAAGTCACAGGCTGGATTAATCTTACGCAACAGTATTTACATATTTATTTCAACTTATGAGGTGTAGGTAGCCTTTTACATACTTAATACAAACGACTACTGCTATGATCCAAGAATGATTTTTTCCTATCTTTGTATTATTCAAATTTATTAAACAATATTTCACATTTGTTTGACACAATGTCAAACTCAGGACTCCTAAAGAACTGCTACAGCTTTGGAACTGTTATGCTTTCTTGGACTTTAATCATTTTTGGCAAGGCTCCATTTCCTGTCAGAAAGTGAAACAGCTTTGGAATGTCATTTTCACGAAAGAAAACAGAGAGAATCCGAGAGGAAGTTCTCCTCCACTCCAGATCCCCTAAGATACTCAAACACGCTCACAGGAGGGCTGGAATACATCAAACATTAGCAGAGGGAAAAGGACACAATTTTCCCACATTAAAATACATGGATAAAGTTGAACTTCTGCTAAAAATAGTTCCCATGACTAATCCTATTAAGTTTAAAAAATTGGGCAGTGTCCTTCTTGAAGCAGAATTACTCTGTGCCATCACACTCTGCTGTCCCCCGCCCCCATAGCCAGCAGCCCCTCAATATTAGGCCTCATCTTTCCCTTTGTGATGACACTAGGGGAAAAGAGAGAAAGAAATTGCAGAGGGCCTTTTCTTCAGGTTTCAGATATCAAAGGAAACAAAAAATGGGATATAAAGATCGAAATTATCCTCGAATCCCAACAATCTGAAAGAGCAATATGCTGTGCTGAGTCTACCTGCAGTGCCTTCCCGCTGACTCGTGGACTCTTGGACTCAGTGACCCCAGAGAGCAATGAGATCACAGAAAGCAAAGATCACTCTGAGCTATGCCACTTCAACACCTAGAAAAGGCTGCACAAATTAAGCAGGAAAATATAAAAATATTTTTATATTTTGGACTTGTTAGCCCCTGATTTTTACCTCCTGTGACAATCTTATTAAGTGGAAAAGGAAGGGATGGAAAAGTGACACTGAAAAAGGCTGGCCAAGTGTAAGACTCAGACCAAGTACACATATTATTGTCCAAGACAGAGGACGCCCTCAGTACCCTCACAGTCCTGCCGTTCAGGCAGATAATCCATGTTACTCCGATCTTTTAGGGAGGCAGATATGGGAATATAAAGGAATCTTTGCAGAAGAAGTCATTAGGTACCGTGATATTGGCATATGTTAGCTAAGTGATTAGCGATGGTGAGGTTCAGCTGCAGTGAAACCTAAACCCAGCTGATTCCATTAACATGCTGAATCTAATGAACCCCACAGACCACATGAAAGCAGAGAAAACAAAACAACAATAGGAGAATGGCTTTTAAGGAAATCATCAATCCAAAAAAGGGGGGGATAGATGTCATTGAAGAAACCTTGTGGAACCGCTGGACCATCACTTACTGAAGCACCAATCTGAAAGGGCAGCCAGGTAACCCACCCAGAATTGTGACAAGACACTTTAGAAATTAGTTGTGTTTTTTAAGCAAAGTGCTGTATCTTTCTAGTTTTGAATTAGCATGGAGAAAATGAATTGAACCATTAATTAGAGTATTCCACATTGTCCCACTATAATATGCAAATGCATAAATCATAAGGATCTTTTGTTATAGATTATAAACCAAATTGTACATGTTTAAGTTAATCCATAATTCACAGCCACGTAAGTGTGAGATCTTATCTTGAATATATGCACTTCACTGAAAACCGTGACCTAGGGCTCCTTCACTGTACAGTCCTGTCCAGAGAGGATCCATTCACCTTTAAGCCACCACATTTTTCAGTTTGCCTTACATGTATCGAAAGTTTCAGCTTAACAGTCTCCAAAGCAATAGGGGAAAAGTTTTGAAGTTTACCAAAGGAGGGTAACTCTCTCAGGTTAGCAGGCAGTACAGGGAGGAGTTAAGAATGTGGGTGCTATGACCAGACTGCGTGGGTTTCACTCACAGCTCTGCTGCTGTTTTACAGAAACTTATAATTTCTGTGACTATGATGGGCAGACAGAAAAAGGAAAGAACGCGAGGAGTTAAGGCGGAAGAGGAATGACTGAAAGCTGCAAGAAGGGTTTGTCTTTCTCTTTGGAACGTCAAGCCTGTAATTCTCACAATGTTGCCTTTGGTTTAGTCAGCCAGTTAGGAAGTTAGTTAGTTGAGTTGGTTAATTTTGTGAGTTTTATCCATGGCCTTCTATGGATATATGTGGTTTGTCCCCTGCCTGAACCATCTAACAGCAAATCTGAATCATGGTCCCCTGGGACCAGCAAGATCCAGAAGACTATCAATTCAAACTTTCGGAAACTGTACAAAGCATGTATGTCAACAAATAGAAATAATGAGTAAAGATAAGCCACCACTTTTTAAAGCAGAAACATTCCATGTCTAGAAAGGTTGCAATTTTATACGCCATTTGTAAAAGTTTCAAGGCAACACAACCCAAGCTCAGAAAACTTCAGGTTTCTATTCAAAGAACCAAATCATAATAGATATTCTCATTTTTAAATTTAAAATAAGCAAAAGAGTTGTCATTTTGACCTTAGCCCGAGTGAATTCAAGGCCTCTTGGATAGCTGTGAGACTATCAACCCATCTGCCTCGTCTTGGACGTGCTCCCTGAGAATCTGTTTCTGAGTTCTAACTCAGCCTGGGCACTGGCTGCGCAGGTAACCACTTCCTTTATCCTTCTTGGCTTCAGTTTCTTTCCTGTGAAATGGGGATAATAGTCGTAGCCCCAGACCATTATTGTAAGGACTAAATGATACGGTAAGCATGGAGTTCTTAAACACTGCTTAGCACACACGAAGCTCACAATAAACATCAGCTAGTATATTTCTTTGTGGTAGATATTATTGCAGAGATTCATCATGTTATGTGAAACTCTCTTAATTCCTGATTCCTGGTAATCAATTGCTCTTTTCTTGTGCCTTATATGCACATCCGCTAACCTCTGGCACAAATTCCAGTGTGTATATAACCTCTGGAATAAATTCCATTTATTTTTCTCAAATCTTCCCTAATCCATCTGTATCAGTAACGGCCCTCAATCTCTTTAGGAATCTGGTAAAACCATCATCTCTTCTCTGTCTGCTCCTTGCTCTATGGTGCTCTTCAGGACTCTCTACAGGACTAATTTCTCTACAGGACTAATTTCTTTGGTAACTGATTATGAGCCTTGATGTCCCTGTCTTGAACAGACAGGCTTTGCAATCTAGGAGAAATTTTTCCACAGCATCAACAAGTCTGGGTTTATTGGTCAGCTGAGTCCACCGGCCAATGATACCAACAGCAGCCGAACTTTCCCTGGCTGTTTTGTGTCGGCTTGTCGGGAGCCCAACCCCAAGGCTGATACCCAGCCTGCTGGGGAAGGCCTGTCAGGCGATAGTCACCAAAGATCGACTCCGACGAACAGCTTGCTGCAGCTCTAATGGTGGGACATATAAAATGCATCATACATTAAATTTAATGTTGCCTCATTAGTCTTAATTAGATTCCTACATTACACCAGGATTACGGTTTCTCTGTGTTTATGTTTTCTCCTAAAAATGAGTCTACCCCAGATAATACTTCAGTGTACTTTTTAAGCCTTTGAATAAAACTGTCCAGTGATAGATTAATATTAATAATATTCTTGAACTTAGAAAAATAATCCCCAAAGAAAGGCAACCTAAATGATCAAATTTCTAAAAAGTTTCATGGCATCCATAAAACCATCAAAGAAGTCCTAGAATTTTACTTCCCTATTTCACTCAGGAATAAACTCAAAAACGGCAAACATTTGTTCTCCAAGAAAAGTAATTGGCCTATTATTCCCTTTATTCCCTTTTCTATCATTATGCATAATATGGAATATGTTTTTTCAATAAAAAAATAGTTGCTTCCCTCCTCCCTTGATGTAGTTTCACTTCTTCCTTTACTGGCTTCTCCCATGAAGACATATCACATTCAGTATCATCGTAGCGACTAAGGTAAGGGATCTCAGAAACTGTAGAACACAACCGTTTTGTAATAATAAATAAATGAGGCCCAGAGGTTTTAGAATCCAGACTCCTATTGGTCCTATTGGCTGCATGACCAGAGGCCGGGTTTCTGGCCACAATTCATCACATGTATGCTAACACCAGCAGTGAGAATGGATTCTGTTGACACGGTCCAAATACAGCCCACGGTGCACAGCACCCAGGCCCCGCACTGAGTTCACATCTCTGTGTACCTGCCGCAGCTCAACAGACTTGGAATTGCCTGTTGCTCAGCTAAATTGTTATGAGTATTCGCACACTCCTAAAAAGAAAAACCAGAGAAAATACAATATAAATCATGTCTGTTAAGAATTCTTCAGTTCTGTGTCACTCGATAGTGAAAGGGTGGGTGGCGTGCAAGTCCTGAAAGGCTACATGTCATTCCTACCCAGGTGCTAATAACAGAAGGATAATGACACGTTAAACCAGAGGCTGAAGGGAACTCAGTCCCTCTGCAGGCGCGGCACTGACCACTCTCTTCTCCTACTAGAAAGGACAGAGTTATTTCTCACTCTCTCTGGGTTTCCTATTGCCTTCCAGGAATCACTGAAATGTGGTCAATGCCACAGTCCAGCCAAATCTCATCTGCGACAAAAATATCAAATAAGGAAAACATCAAGATCTAGGGACCAAAGAAGGAAACAGCAAGAGAGTAAGGAGGAGAGAAGAATTCAGAACCAAACAATATTCTTGTGCAATTTGGAAACACTAACTTAGCATGGAAAACATTTAAAATTGCCATCTCCTAGAAACTGCAGCGTAAGGGATAGGCAGCTATGGGGAAAGCTGGAGGACCTGGACTGTGTCCAGCGAACACTGTTAGGTCAAAACATTTTAGTCCAAACAGCTTTTGGACAATGTATATATATATTTTTTCCGTAATCTGTGTACTTGGGAAATGAAGACTTATTTACAAAACTGATTTATAATCTATATATTCATCTAGGAATTACACCTGATTATCAAGAGTCATGCTCCAACATCTTAAGCTAAATATTAATTTAACAACACCCCTGTAACAGCCCTTGGATACATTTTCTAAACTCGGGGGTTTCTAAAAATATTTAAATCACTTCCAAATCAATTCCAAGACTTGCAAGCAAAATTCATATTTTGGTGAATAAACCAGCTGATTACAGAAAGAAATACTTAGGTAATACTTGAATATTCTCTGAAATACAGAAAAAACTGTAAAGAAGATGAAGACAAGTGTGATATAATTGCTTTTGACCTTGAATTCTGTAACTCATGATATTATTGTAGTATTTTTATTGTACATATTCTAGAAGACTACAAGTATCAAAAATTTCAAGCATTAATAAGATGTCACTATATACCTATTAGAACGGCCCCTAATCCAGAACACGGACAACACCCAGTGCTGCAAGATGTGGGGCAACAGGAAGTCTCACTCGTGCTGGTGAGAATATAAAATGGTACAGCCACTTTGGAAGGCAGTTTGGTAGTTTCTCATAAAACTAAACATATACTCTTACCATTTGATCCAGCGACCACACTCCGAGGTATTTAAGCAAAGGAGCTGAAAACTTATGTACACACACATACACACACAACTTGCATATGGGCATTTATAACAATTTTATTCATAATTGCCAGAACTTGAAAGTAGTCAAGATGTCTTTTAGTAGGTGAATGGATAAATAAACTGGTATATCCAGACAATGGAATATTATTCAGTGTTAAAAAGTAAAGAGCTTTCAAACCATGAAAGGATATGAAGAAATATTAAATGTTTATTACGAAGTGAAATAAGGCAATCTGAAAAGACTACATACTTTATGCTTCTAAATCTGCAACATTCTGGAAAAGGCAAAACTGTGAAGGCAATAGAAAGATCAGTGGTTGTCAAGGGTTAAAAAGAAGACAGGATAAGATGGATAGGCAGAGATTGGAGGATTTTTAGGACAGTGAAATTATCCCTTGTGATACTATAATGGTAGATGCACGTAATCACACATTTGTCTAAACCCAAAGAATATGCAACACCAAGAGGAAAGTCAACTGTAAATTATGGACTTTGGGTGATAACAATGTGTCTATGCATTCATAAAATTCATAAATTTTATCAAATGCTTCACTCTGGTTGGGGATATTGATAACTGAGAAGCTATGATGCTGTGAGCCTAAAACTGCTCTTAAAAAAAAAAAAAAAGGTTAAGTAGTAAATGCAAAAAAGAAAGTCCCATGAACTTTTAACAAACTTATACTGGGAGAGCCAATTCTATAGTTACATAAAGAAATGGGCAATCGCTTCTACTATTAAAATTTTAGGTTTTAGCAAACTATCAAACCACCCACAAAAATGTCAAAATATACTGTATACCTAACAATTAAAGATGTGTGAGTCTCTGTGATTTATGGATACATTATTTATAATGCATTTTATGTTCATTTCTGTCCAGTGCTGTACCTTTTATAAACCTACTGATTAATATCAAACAGTGAACAAATCTGACAAGCAGGATTACCAATCTAACATAACTGTTTATAGTGTGTATGAAAAAAGCACACCATTTCCAGGCAGTGTTCTTAATAATAAAACCCTGTTGTACTTAAGTGGTGAAGGGATTACTTAACTGTCAAAGTTCCTTTAACTGTTAAGAGTAGCCACATTAAGGACACGCTATTCAGAAGCACCCGTAAAATATGTCATGCCTGTTTATTCACCGTTATCATATTCCCGTATTTAAATACAACATCATTAAAGTATATAACAATAAAATAAATTCAACTACTTGAAATTAAATTAACTCCCCCAAGGCATTTTTATGGTGGAGAATAAATGAAAAGGCTTACTTATTTTCTTATACAGATTTAAGCTCTCTTTTAATAAATATTATATAATTTTGGTCAAGGGATATCTTGACCCCGTGGTCATTGCAACAAAATTTACAATAGCCAAGAAATTAAAAAAAAAAAAATTATGTTTTTTCTCCATAGGAGAAGTATGGAGAATTCTCAAAGAACTAAAAGTAGGCCTTCCATTTGATCCCACAATCCCATTACTAGGTAACCACCCAGAAGGAAAAAAAAGGAAATCATTTTACCACAAGGACATTTGCATTAGAACATTTATTTCAGCTCAATTCACAATTATTAAGATGTGAAGTCAACCCAGTGCCCATCAACCCAGGAATGGATTAACAAACTATAGCATACCATGGAGTGCTATTCAGCCATAAGAAAAAGTGGAGACTTTGCATTTTTTGTGTTTACCTGGATGGAATTGAAATACATGCTTCTTAGTAAAGTATGGGGGAAAAAGTAAACAATGTACTGAATACTAATATGAAACCAATATATAAACAACCATAAGCCCACATGAAACAAAAACACAAGTATAATCTAGCAAGGGGGAGGGGATGAGGGAGGCAGGAAGGAAATTGGTGGCATCTCACCTAATGTGCACAATATGAAAATGTTCAACACCTGTAATCTTAGCACTGTGGGAGGCCAAGGCAGGTGGATTTCCTGAGGTCACAGGATCGAGACCAGCCTGAGCCAGAGAAAGACCTCGTCTCTAAAAAATAGCCAGGCATTGTGGTAAGTGCCTGTAGTCCTAGCTACTGGGGAGACTGAGGAAAGAGAATCACTTGAGCCCAAGAGTTTGAAATGACTGTGAGCTGTAACACCATGGCCCTCTACCAAGGATGACAAAGTGACACTGTTTCAAAAAAAAACAGAGGGTGGTCAGCATACCCCTGGGTGAAGGGGTCAACTACAACTTGAGCTTTATCTTAGAAATGAAAACAATGCAACCTAAACATTTGTATCCTCATATAAAGCTGAAATAATATACATATATGTGTATGTTGTATATGTATATGGAAGAGAACACTATTTAGCCTTTAAAAAGAAGGATCTCCTGCCATCTGCCATTTATAACAAGTTGGATGAAGCTGGAATACATTAAGCTGTGCAAAATATCCCAGACATAGAGAAACAAATATTGAATAATCTGATTTACATGTGAAGTCTAAAAACAGTTAAGATTATAAAAATAGAGTATAGGATAGTGGTTGCCAGAGGCTGAAGTTAGGGGTGGAAATAGGGTGATTTTTGTTTAAAGACTCCAAAGGTTCAGTTACATGGAATGAATAAGTTATGGAGATCTCACGTATAGCATGGTGACTATGGTTAATAATACTGTATTATATACTCAAAATTTGCTAAGCAAGTTGAGGTTAAGTGTTACCAATACACACAAAAAAATAATAATAGTAATTAGCTTATGGGATAATCACTTCACAGTACACATGTATGTATCAAATCATGTTGAATACGGGGGAGGAGCCAAGATGTTCGTCTGTAGCCAGCTTTCTGCAGATGCTCCCATTCAGAAGGAGAGTTAAAGGACAGAATTTTAGCAGGAAAGCCAATGGTTTGGAACTGAGCCAAAAGAGAAGGTCGAAGAATGCACATCATCCCTGCTGGAGTGACCTGCGACCCCAAGGATACAAATAAAAGGTACAGAGCACATCACCAAGCAGACGGGAGTCCCCTCCCCCATGAGAGCAGCTGACATTATACTCCATACCTCCATACAAACAAGGAGCAGAGTTCAGATGTCCTCCCACTCTACTCCATGGGAGAGACCCTCTAAAAACTGGACCTCCTTCCCCTACTAGGGTGC
>CAUYRH010055477.1:0-53861 GCA_963574655.1 Perodicticus potto | reverse complement strand
GACAGAGCCTCAAGCTGTCACCCTGGATAGAGTGCTGTGGCATCACAGCTCACAGCAACCTCCAATTCCTGGGCTCAAGCGATTCTCCTGCCTCTGCCTCCCAAGTAGCTGGGACTACAGGGCCCGCCACAATGCCCGGCCATTTTTTGGTTGCAGCCGTCATTGTTGTTTGGCGGTCCCAGGCTGGATTTGAACCCGCCAGCTCAGGTGTACGTGGCTGGCGCCTTAGTCTGTTGAGCCACAGGCGCCAAGCCTATCAATCCATTTTGAGTTAATTTTTGTATAGGGCATGAGATGTAGATCTAAGTTCTGTCCTTTTTTTTTCCATATGGCTATCCTATTGTAGCACCTTGTTGCCCAGGCTGGATTTCAGTGGCTGTTCGAAGCTATGATTATAGTGCACTGCAGCCTTGAACTCCTAGACTCAATTGATCTTCCTGCCTCACCCTTCCAAGTAGCTGGCAATATAGGTATGTGCTACTGTGCCCGGTCTATATAGCACCATTTTTTTTTTTTTTTTTTTTTGAGACAAGCGTCTCACTCTGTTGCCCAGGCTAAAGTTCCATTGCATTAGCCTAGCTCATAGCAACCTCAGATTCTTAGACTCAAGCCATTCTCCTTAGCCTCCCAGGTAGCTGAGACTACAGATGTCTGCTGCAACACCTGGCTAATTTTTCTATTTTTTAGTAGAGACAGAGTCTCACATTTGTTCAGGCTGGTCTTGAACTTCTGAGCTTAAGCAGTCCTTCCAGCTCAGCAGCTCAGAATGCTAGGATTATAGGCGTGAGCCACCATGCCTGGCCTGTAGCACCATTTTTTTTTTTGGAGACAGAGCCTCAAGCTGTCACCCTGGATAGAGTGATGTGGCATCACAGCTCACAGCAACCTCCAATTCCCGGGCTCAGGCGAGTCTCCTGCCTCCGCCTCCCAAGCAGCTGGGACTGCAGGCGCCCGCCGCAACGCCTGGCCATTTTTTTTTTTTTTTTTGGTTGCAGCCATCATTGTTGTTTGGCGGGCCGGGCTGGATTCGAACCCGCCAGCTCAGGTGTAGTGGCTGGCGCCTTAGCTCGCTGAGCCACAGGCACCGAGCCACCATTTTTTTTTTTTTTTGAGACAGTCTCACTTTGTCGCTCTTGGTAGAGGGCTGTGGCATCATAGCTCACAGCAACCTCCAACTCCTAGGCTTAGGCGAATCTCTTGCCTCAGCCTCCCAAGTAGCTGGGACTACAGGTGCCCACCACAACGCCCGACTATTTTTTTTTGCATTTTGGCCAGGGCTGGGTTTGAACCCAACACCCTCGGTATATGGGGCCGGCGCCTTACCCAATGAGCCACAGGCGCCGCCCTGGTTTGGGCTTTTTAAAGGTAACACACGGGCACCCTTCTCCACCTCTCCACAACCTAGATGACCCACGGAGTACGACAGCTGAGGGGCTGTCAGTTAACAAGGACCCGACTTGTGCCTAGAGGCCAAGGTCTGGGTAGAGTCAGGCTGCATCAGCGCCCTGAGTGCCCAGCCCGAAGCTGTACCTACGGCTGCCGCAGGCCAAAGGACGATCTTACAACGCCACAACACAGGAGCCCGCTGCAGCAGCTGAGCCATTTCCGCCCGGCCGGGCGCGTCGCGCCGGGCTGGGCCGCGGGAAACATAGAGACGGGCGGCCTCCGGGACGCCTAGAAAGGCCCGCTTGCGCGCCCGCCCTTCCGGGTCGGCGTGTAATTACCAGCTTCTCGCTGATCCAAGAGGAAGAGCGTCGTTATAACCGAGTTTTGCGTGCCAGGTCCGTCAGGTGACGGGCTCCTAGCCGCCAGAAGCTGGTGGCTGGTCACGTCCCTGTCCCTGAACTTGGTCCTAATGGCGGCCCGCCCCTCCCTCGCTCGGAGCTTGGGTATCTGGGCCTCGCCGAAGCCGCCTGAGGTGGCTGTGCGACCTTCTAGCGCCCAGGCCCACCTCACTGCGGCAGCGCGATCATCTTTTCTGCCCTAAAGAACTTACCCTGACAACCTCCTGCGACCGGTACAGACGTTTCTGATGTTTGGGGTCTCCTCCTTCCCGAGGTGGAATGTTAAGATTCCTGTTGTGTCTCTAGTCACCTACTGAGACACTGAGTGTTTTATCCTTCAACTGCATTCAGCCACCTGTGTTCCTCATCATCAGAGGCACTCTTTTTTGGGGTCAATGGTATCATCCCTGTAAGCATTCTGTAAAAAGTTAAATTCGTACAGACCTAACACGATATGGACGGGATACTTTGATCCCTCAATTTACTGTTTGAATGGGCTCAGACAGCCTTGGGGCTGAGCAGGCAGAACAGTTGGAAAGGACAACGGGGGCCTTTGGGAGTTGTCTGCCGGAGAACAGCCAGAGGGGGCCTTGGAGACTGGGCGGGCCACGGGTTGCTATGCAGAGCAGGGTCCGTGGAACTTAACGGCTCTTTTTCTGTTATCTCCTAAGGATCTTGCTTTTCCAAACCCAGAAGACAGTGCTTGAAGGCAGGGGACATCAGCCATGCTCCAAAGAACTTGGCCTCAGGTGAGCTGAGCTCCCTTTCAGTCTTTTTTACTTTGATTAGTTATCAGGAAAGGCCTAACTTGACTAGGCTGTGGTTTCCCCTTTGATTTTACCTGTAGGGCAATGGCAGATACTAAGTATGTGGTAGGAGAAATAAAAATTTTGTGTATAGAGTGTGGTGAGCTTAGATGTGTAGAAATAAGTGGAAGAAAGGGAACCCAAGCCAAGAAATTCTTCCTGAATGTAGAAATCCAAATCATGTTCTAAAAATGTAAGTCACCTCCTGAAACCAGAGAAATTCTTCTTTGAAGAGATTGTCTTGCATATTGTGGGTGTATCCCCCGAGTGACAACACTTTTCTTTCAATATGTATTCTTTTTTTTTTTTTTTTTTTTTGAGACAGTCTCACTATGTTGCCCTGGGTAGAGAGCTGTGGCATCACAGCTCACAGCAACTTCAAACTCTTGAGCTTAAGGGATTCTCTTTCCTTAGCCTCCCAAGCAGCTGGGACTACAACACCTGGCTATTTTTTGTTGTTGTTGTTTGGCAGGCCCAGGTCGGGTTCGAACCCGCCAGCCCCACTGTATGTGGCTGGCGCCCTAGCTGCTAAGCTACAGGCACAGAGCCTCAGTATGTATTTTCTAATGCTAGTTGTAAAGAACCTGAAGTTGGGAATACTCTAGAAACAGGAAGAGGTCAGAGAAAGTGGTTCAGTATGAGATGGGAGAAGTAAACATGGGGATTGTAGGTCATGGTGAAGACTTTGGTTTCTGTTCTGGTTCATTAGAAGGGCACTGAAGAGTATCAAGGATGGGGCTGACATGGTTGCATTTATATATTAAAAATATTTTTCCAGCCCTTCGTGGCAAATCGGTGTGGTGGAAAGGTGTGAGTAAGTTAAGCAGATATTGAAGTCTTAAGATATTATGTATTCTTGGCAGTGCCTGTAGCTCAGTGGGTATGGCACCAGCCATATTGGCAGGTTTGAATCTGGCCTGGGCCAGCTAAAGCAACAATGACAACTGCAGCAGAAAAATAGCCAGGCATTGTGATGGGCACCTATAGTCTCAGCTACTTGGGAGGCTGAGGCAAGAGAATCGCTTAAGCCCGAGAGTTGGAGGTTGCTGTGAGCTGTGACACCATGGCACTCTACTGAGGGCAACAACTTGAGACTCTGTCTCAAATAGAGACAGAGTCTCATTTTATCGCCCTCAGTAGAGTGCCATGGTGTCACACAGCTCACAGCAACCTCCATCTCCTGGGCTTAGGCGATTATCTTGCCTCAGCCTCCCAAGTAGCTGGGACTACAGGTGCCCGCCACAACACCCGGCTATTTTTCTGTTTTGCAGTTCGGCCGAGGCTGGGTTTGAACCTGCCACCTTTGGTATATGGGGCCGGTGCCCTACTCGATGAGCCACAGGTGCCACCCAAAGAAGAAGATATTAAGTATTCTTTTAATTATTTAATCTTTTTTTTTTTTTTTGAGACAAAATCTCACTATGTTGCCCTTGGTCTACCTGCCTTAGCCTCCCAGAATGCTAGGATTACAGGCATGAGCCACCGTGCCCAGCCTCTATGCATTTCTGTTGGGTCTCTTCTTTTTTTTTTTGAGACATAGTCTTATTCTGTCACCCTGGGTAGAGTGCTATGGTGTCACAGCTCATAGCAACCTCAAACTCTTGGGCTTAAGAGATCCTCTTGCCTCAGCCTCCTAAGTAGCTGGGACTATAGGTGCCACCACACCACCTAGTTAATATTTCTATTTTTTTGTAGAGATAGAGTCTTGCTCTTGTTCAGGATGGTCTCAAACTCCTGAGCTCGAGCAATCCACCTGTCTCAGCCTCCCAGAGTGCTGGGATTATAGGCATGAGCCACTGCAGGTAATGCTGTTAGGTCTGTCTATTCTTAGCCATTTTTGTATGAATAACATCTTATTTTCTCTCATATTTTCCAATTGCTTATGATGGTATTTAGGAAAGTAAATTTTGGTTTACTTATTCTATCTCCAGATAACTTAGTGAATTATCAGTTCTAAATGTTTTCAAATTTTTTTCTTGGTTCTTTGGTATCTTTAGGCAGATAGTTATTTCATATTCAAGCAAAGATACTTATATTCGTTTCTTTCCTGTATTTATACTTGTTTTCCAGTGTTTGTAGAAAGTAGAACCCCAGTTTATAGTAAAACATTAGCCATCAGCTGTAATGGATATGCTCTTGGATTTTATTGTTAAGCTGGTATTTGCTTTTGGTTTCTCACTCCTCATAAATTAAAAAAAAGTTTGTTTATGGTGAAACCATTGTTTTTTTTTTTGAAACCATTTTTGAAATTAATTCTTTTAGCAAATGTATATTAAGCATCTAGTATATGCCAGGCACCAGTTATGAGCTTGTTTTGTACATTCTGGTGGGGGAGATAGACCGTAAGCAACAGAATATGTCAGGTGATGAGTAATACTGTGGGGAAAAATAAAATAAGGTGAGGTAGATAGGGACCATCCACAAGAGGAGCAAAAAGATGTCCGAAACCCTACTCCCTCAAAATGCTCAATTTTCCCTTTAATATTAGGCATTTTTTAGGACTCATGAAACTTAAGGCTGTTTCATGGCAGGCAAGAAGGACTATTTGTGGATGAAGGGGTTGATGGTGGTAGGCTGGGAGAAGAAAGTTGTGAGAGAAGCTGGAGATGTTAGGGAGTGAGATTTGACTTGCCATAAG
This sequence comes from Perodicticus potto, assembly GCA_963574655.1. Lineage (NCBI taxonomy): Eukaryota > Metazoa > Chordata > Mammalia > Primates > Lorisidae > Perodicticus > Perodicticus potto. Next base: position 48,633 of record CAUYRH010055477.1, on the reverse strand, counting down.
TGGAGGTGAAATTCGGTTTTATCTATAAGCCTGTGGCTGCTGTCCTCAGAAGCCTTTTTTTGTTTTTTGAAATGGACAGAGTCTCACTCTGTTGCACCAGGTAGAGTGCAGTGGCAATATCATAACTCATTACAAACTCAAGCTCCTGGGCTCAAGCCATCCTCCTACCTCAACCTCCCATATAGCTGGGACTACAGGTGTACATGGTGTTGCCTGAATATTTTTTCTATTTTTAGCAGAGAAAGGGTCTTTTCCAGGCTGGTCTCGAACTTGTTTTTTTTTAATTGAGACAGAGTCTCACCTTGTTGCCCTTGGTAGAGTGCCGTGGAGTCATAGTTCACAGCAATTTCATACTCTTGGGCTCAAGCAATTATCTTGCCTCAGCCTCCTGGTTAGCTAGGACTATAGGCTCCCGTCACAACACAATGCCCATCCTTCTTTCTTTCTTTCTTTTTTTTTTTTGAGACAAAGTCTCACTTTATCACCCTTGGTATAGTGCTATTGTGTCATAGCTCATAGCAACCTCAAACTCTTTGGCTGAAGCGATTCTCTTGCCTCAGCTTTCCAAGTAGCTGGGATTATAGGTGTCTGCCACAATGCCCAGATAATTTTTTGTTTGTCTGTTTTTAGCAGGCCTGGGTTGGGTTCCAACCCACCAGCCCTGGTGCATGTGGCTGGTACCCTAACCGCTGAACTACGGGAACCCCTGGTCTTGAACTTCTGAACCCAAGCCATCCTCTCACTTTGGCCTCCCAGAGTGCTAGAATTACAGGCATAAGCTGCTGTGTCTGGCCTTCTCAGAAGCCATTAATGCTTGTTGTCGAAGCAGTGATTACTCCCAGAATAGCAGGATTCAGTGTGTGGCTTGGATTATTGGCACACACTATTTTGGAGGACCCTTTGGACCTTATCATTGCCCAGTTAAAGGCTAGCTCTCCCCCCATATGCCAGAGGTAGCGGGTTCAAACCCTGCCCCGGTCAAAAAAACTGCAAAAAAAAGGAAAAAAAAAGGCTAGCTCTCCCTTTAGGAATAACCAGATTTGAGGACGGGTGCATTGGCTCATGCTTAGAATCCTAGCACTCTGGGAGGCAAGGTAGGTGGATTGCCTGAGCTCAGGAGTTCCAGGCTAGCCTGAGCAAGAGACCTCTTCTCAAAAAATAGCCAGGCATTGTGGTGGGCACCTGTAGTTCCAGCTACTTGGGAGGTTTAGGCAAGAGTTTGAGGTTGCTGTGAGCTATGCCATGGCCCTCTATTGAGGGCAACAAAGTGAGACTTTTTCTCTAAATAAATAAATAACTAGATTGGTCTTTTTTTTTTCAGTGTCTCCTTTAGAACTGAGTTCCCAAGTTACTCTTGTTTTGAAAGGACTCTCATTAAGGACCTATGTGTAGAGCCAATGAAGCTGCTCTGAGCTGTTTGAGTGGCCAGGATTTATCCCTGGTGTACTTTTCTTCCCTCCTTCCTTCAAGAGTAGTTGGTAACATTCCCTTCTTTCTGTGCTTACTCTAGGACACAGGCTGCTTAGGGGTTACTGGAGTCAGAAGGTGACATGCTAGAGTTAGGCACTTGCCTGTAGCCCCTGTTGTAAGTAGTTGCATTTTCAGTGGTTGAAAAAAACAAAGCTCACTGCACAGGGTAGCGAGAATCTCCTTGGAGGTGGACTCATCTATGGGAGGCATCAAAACAAGATGGTGCACAAGTCATGAAACCCCTCCCACCTGACGACCTAGTCTCTGGTCTGCACTATCCTAACTGTAGAAGCCAATAGGCCACCATCTGGGACCGCTCTGGGGCCTTATAGATTCAGATTCAGAACCTCCATTTCTAGGGTAGAGTGTACAGTTTTGAAAGAGGTGACCATGAATTGAGGGGCAGGAGGAGCCCCTGTGGCCTGGAAGAAGTATGGTAAAGGTGGATTGAATGGTAATTTGGGGAGTTGGGAAGTTTGAGAAGCTGTTCTCCAGAGATGGGGCAGCACCAGGTTGTGGTGAAGTTCAGGGATTAGCCATGTTTCTGGAGAAGTTTGTGAGCCCAGTGTGGGAGGCAGCTTGGCATGTTGAGCCCATGTTTGTTGTTGGACAAATCTGGTTTGAAGTCCCAACTCTACAAAGTCCTTGCTGTGTAATCTTTGGCAAAGTAGTTACTGTATTTTTTTTTTTCTTTTTGTGAGATAGGGTCTTGCTTTGTCACCCAGGATAGAGTGCAGGGATCTGCTTATAGCTCACTGAAGTCCTGAGTTCAAGCAATCCTCCTACTTCAGCTTCTTGAGTAATTGGGACTATAGGCATGCTGCCTAATCTTTTTTTTTTTTTTTTCTGGCTGGGGCTGGGTTTGAACCCACCACCTCGGCATATGGTGACAGTGCCCTACTCCTTTGAACCACAGGTGCTGCCCTGCCTAATCTTTTACTTTTTAATTATTATTATTATTTTTTTGAGACGGAGTCTCACTATGTTGCCCTTGACAACATAGCTGGTGTCACAGCTCACAGCAACCTCAAACTCCTGGGCTCAAGTGATCCCCTGGTCTCAGCCTCCCAAGTAGCTGGGACTATTGGTGCCCACCTTAAAGCCTGGCTATTATTAGAGACGGGGTCTTGCTTCTATTCAGGCCAGTCTGGAACTCATGAGCTCAGGCAAATTTGCAAAATACCGGGGCTGTTGGTGTGTGCTCATGGATGATGTTGATGAAGATCGAAGACAGTATATGTGCAGGGAACAAATGGGGCTGAGTGTGTGCACTTTGGATGTGTAGAGACAGGGTCATTGGTCTGTCTGGTGCAACTGGAGGCATAGAAAATAAGATGATAGGATTATAGAATGCGCGAGGGTAAGAGGTGCCAGAGGGATAGATTGTTGGGGCCAAGAACATAGGGATTGATGCAGTTATAAGGGAGAGAGCATCTGATGCTGAGCTATGAGTTTGGATGCTTTGGGGCTCCAGAGCTGTGCAGATGGGAGAGTGGTGGGCTCCCCATTTGAAAGTGGGAACACTGGCAGAGATCTGGCCCTGGCTGGGGTACTAGGTGCTATTCTTGCTAGAGGAGACCTCCCATGGGCCTCAGAGTTGTGGATCCAGGCATGTTTATCCCTCCCTGCAGCTCACGCTGCCCTTTTCTGCTTCTCACCTAGAGCTTGAACAAAAACTTGTTTCAGGAGTCAGTGCACTTCGAGGATGTGGCTGTGTACTTTACCCAGAATCAGTGGGCTAGTCTGGACTCTGCGCAGAGGGCCCTGTACAGGGAGGTGATGCTGGAGAATTATGCAAATGTAGCTTCCCTGGGTAAGTTCTCTCTTAGTGATAGTTTGCTATCTTCCTCAGATATTTGGAGATTCTTTTTTTTTTGAGACAGAGTCTCACTGTGTTGCCCTGAGTAGAGTGCAGTGGCATCATAACTCACAGCAACCTCAAACTCTTGGGGTTGAACAACCCTCTTACCTCAGCCTCCTGAGTAGCTGGGACTACAGGTGACTGCCACAACACCTGGCTAATTTTTCTATTCTTATCAGAGACAGGGTCTCTCTCTTGCTCAGGCTGGTCTCGAACTCCTGAGCTCAAGAAGTCCACCTACCTCGGCCTCTTAGAGTGCTAGGAGTATAGGCATGAGCACTGTGCCTGGCTTATTTGGGGGATTCTAATAACCCTTAGGTTTGATGCCTCCAAAGGAAGTTTTGCAATCACCAGCCTCCAAACATGCTGGGTAGGGAAATCCCTGATTTCCTTTGCTTTTGAAACTAGATTTGCGTATATCCCAGGGAAGGATGAGGTTCTGGGTCTTGACGGGAAACACTCTTACTCGCCCTTAGGTGAGCCCTTCCAGTTTTCTGGGGATGTTGGTTGTCCCCTCTGAGGAGGGGTGTTCTTGGGAGCAGTGCGTACATCATTCCCAAGGGAGTTTCTGTCTAAGTCAGAGCTGTATTGCAACATTTCTTTCTGAGGAGAATCAGATCTCTCTGGCTTCATTGTGGAGCACAGTTTGGACCCCGTCCTGGGAACCTTGGTAGTTCACTTGATCTCCTGGGTGTTCTAATTTTCTCTCAGCTCACCCGGTGGAGGCTGGGCTGGGAGAAGTCTCAGGAATAGCCCTGGATGTCTGCCTTCAACTTGTCTTTCTTTCTTTCTTCCTGAAGTAGGGTTTCCATTTCTCAAACCCATTCTAATTTCCCAGCTGGAGAAAGGGGAAGCACCATGGGGCCCAGATCCCTGGGACACAGAGATTCTGAGAGGCATCATTGCAGGTGAGTAAGAGAACCTTGCCATTATGTTTCTTCTTTTGTCTTCATGGTTTATCACTTAGGATGTATTTCTGCTGCTGTAGGAACAGCACTCCCAGTCATTTATAAGGCAATACCCAGTGCACGCTCTGACCTCTCACTGCCTTCTTACCTCGATCCAGGAAAGACCCCTGTAAGAGTGCATGGCCCCATGCCATCTGCACATTCATGTGGCTGTCCTTCAAAGCAGAAGCGCTGCAACTCAGTAGCTCCTAAAGCACTTCTTCTTTTCTCACTTAGCAGTAGAAAATTTTAATTTTATGTCATTTTTCATTGCAAAGAAACTTTAAGGAAAATGTGATTCTGTGGGTTAAACTGATTTATTTGTGCCACAGCTATGAATTTTACTTTTAGGCCTTCAGCAATGAAAATAATGGCTTTAATTTTGCCTTTTTCATATCTCAGTCACTTAAATGCCCCATTTGTCATGATCTTTAAGTCTGCATTGTCATAAATGGGACCATAGAGAGAAAGGCTAGCAATATTCTTTTACCCCAGCCCCAGTATACACACACAGAGCACCTAATATTAACCTGACATGGCTTGCCAGTCCTGGAAGGCTTCGATGACTTGGACTTCCTTCTCCTTTGGAGGGAGGTCTCCAGGCTGTCCTCATGTGCACTGTGATTTTTCTTTTCTTTTTTTTTTTTTTTTGAGACAGAGTCTCAAGTTGTCGCCCTAGGTAGAGTGCCGTGGTGTCATAGGTCACAGCAACCTCCAACTCTTGGGCTTAAGCGATTTTCTTGCCTTAGCCTCCCAAGTAGCTGGGACTACAGGCACCTGCACAATGCCTGGCTATTTTTTTGCAGTTGTCATTGTTGTTTTAGATGGCCCAGGCTGGATTTGAATCTGCCAACTTCGGTGTGTGTGACTGGCGCTGTAACCACTGTGCTACAGACGCTGAGCCTGTGCACTGTGATTTGTATGTGGTGGCTCCTTTAGCACTGGTATCGCTGCGGCCTGAGGCTCTCTGGTCCAACTGCTGTTCTAGCTGACTTTCTGAAAAATCATTTTTTATCCCAGAATATTATGTGGAATGTTTTATTTTTATTTTTATTTATTTTTTTTGAAAGAGTCTCAGTATGTCGTCCTTGGTAGAGTGCATCACAGCTCATAGCAGCCTCAAACTCTTGGGCTTAAACGATTCTCCTGCCTTAGCCTTGCAAGTAGCAAGGACTACAGGTGCCCACCACAACGCCTGGCTATTTTTTTGTTGCAGTTGTTCAGTTGGCCTGGGCAAGGTTTGAACCTACCACCTTCAGTGTATTTGGCTGGCACCGTAACCACTGTGCTATGGGTGCTAAGCCTATGTGGAATATTTTTAATTAGAATTATTAGGACAGTATTTAGAATTTGGGGTGATGTCTTGGATCACAGGTAGGGCATTGGGATCATTTTTTTCCTGGTTTGTGTTTCTCAGCCTGTGAGACCTCTCACAGTGCTAAAGCTGTTCTTGAATTCTTCCCAGTCTCTTATTTCTTTTTCCTCCTCTGGATCTTTGTCTCTTTCTGTTCTAAGATTTTTGTCTGTTTCTTGCTGATCTTTCTTACCCCACTCATTCTTTTTTCTTCTTCCTGTATTTCTTTCTCACTCTTGAGGTTTTCCTTTCCATCTCACCTACTGTAGTTCATTTTCCAGCCTTCCTTACAGGGCATACTTCCTGGCTATCTTTTCCTGGTCTGTTTTTGTGTCTGTCATTATTTTTCTTTGTCTCTTTAATCCTCCTTTATGGATGCTTACAGCCACTTCATGGGTTTATTTAAAAAAATCAGATTCAACAAGAGAAAATTAGGACCACTGAATTGTGTTTTCCTTCTAGTTCAGTAACTGGGAGCATTGTGGTTTCTCTGTTTAGATGGTGAGTCTTGGATCATGAATGAAGAGCCAATTGTAAAGCAGGAGGCCTCTGAAGAAATAGAGTTGCACAGAGGGCCAGTAGGAGGACTTTGCAGAAACAGTTCTCAGTACTTTGATTTTAAAAGCAAGGCAGTGCGGCAGACTTTTAATCTAAATCCAAATCTGATACTTCGAGGTGGAATGAAGTTCTATGAATGTAAAGAATGTGGGAAAATCTTCAGATATAACTCAAAACTTATTCGGCATCAGATGAGTCATACTGGAGAAAAGCCCTTTAAATGTAAGGAATGTGGCAAAGCTTTTAAGTCCAGCTATGACTGTATTGTACACGAGAAAAACCACATTGGAGAAGGGCCCTATGAATGTAAGGAGTGTGGCAAAGGTTTGAGTTCCAACACAGCCTTGACTCAACATCAGAGGATCCACACCGGAGAGAAACCCTATGAATGTAAGGAGTGTGGCAAGGCTTTCCGTAGGAGTGCGGCATACCTTCAGCATCAGAGATTGCACACAGGGGAGAAACTCTATAAATGTAAGGAATGCTGGAAGGCTTTTGGTTGTAGGTCACTTTTTATTGTCCATCAGAGAATACATACTGGTGAAAAACCTTACCAATGTAAGGAGTGTGGCAAAGCCTTCACTCAGAAAATAGCCTCCATACAGCACCAGAGAGTTCACACTGGGGAGAAGCCTTATGAATGTAAGGTGTGTGGGAAAGCCTTCAAATGGTATGGAAGTTTTGTTCAGCATCAGAAATTGCATCCTGTGGAGAAGAAGCCTGTCAAGGTTCTTGGGCCCCCTCTGGTCAGTCCCCAGGACCCCTCTCCAGCCTTATCTCCTGTTCCTCTCCAGGGGTCCTGCTCTGCTCCAGCTGTGGCTGTGCCTTCACTTACCTTTCCACATGCTGTGCTCATTCCTACCTCTGGGCCTTTGTTCATGCTGCTGCCCACATCTGGAATACCTTCACCCACCCAAATAGTACATGTCTTCCAGGGTCTTACACCCACTGTGAAGCCTTCCTCGATTATTCTGACTCCTTCTTTTCACCCCACATGAGCTTTATCTCGGTGTTCCTATGGCTCTTACCCAACAAATCTTCAACCTATTTACGTTGCATTTGTATTTTTTCCCCCAGCTTACGTTTGTTACAACTCTTTCAGCATAAACTTCATTGTAATCTATATACATTTAAAGATTGTGTTTATATAATATATTCTCTTCTGGGTAGAAAATGGAAATACTTAACCTTTGCATTGGTCCCTATCATGCTTGAGCAGTGGTGGCTATATCTGCATCACAGGGTTGCTGGGGTGTTAGAAGTGCTGAAAGGACACTTTAGTGTGTTAGGGGAGTTTGGGAAAGAGAACACCCCTGCAGTAGGACATTGTGATTAGAGAGAAGCAACCTGGAAGAAACTAGGAAGCATGCAAGACCTGTGGGAGTAGAGAATTAGAGAATTAGGATAGGTTTCCAACAATGAACTTTAGAAATCAATGCAGATTGTTTAGTGAGCCAGTGGCTAGGAGGTGTGTTTATACAGCTGAAGTTGTGTTGCCCTTGGCATGGATCATTGAGGATTCTACATATCTATGCAAAAAATAATGTGAAATAACAGTAAAAAAAAGTAAGCCTTGATAGCAATCATTTACGTGATTGATAGCAGTTGTAAACAATCATGTCTTTAAACATGAAAGGTATTTTTCCTTGAGTTTTGCTCTTGATATCTAGATGTTTCTTTTAACTTTTGTTTCCTGAGTAAATCTATGCAAAGGCATTCATCTTTGTTGCATCTGTTGTGTAAATTGTCCTTGGTGAGTATTTCTGATTTTCTTTTTGGAAGCACTGACTTCTATGTTTTATTTTTTCCAAATACCCTGAATTGTAAACATGAATCTGGTGAATTACTAAAGAAATAAAAGCAATAGTGTAAAACCCAGCTGGGGGAAGTCTGAGTAAGCCTCCAAAATTGTTTTTTAGAAATAAAGGGGGCCGTGTGGTGAGACAGTGGTGAGGCTTGTGTAGTGGATTAGTGAAATGGAACTTATATTGTTACTCCAGATATTGGCACGATATAATAGCATGCCATAAAAAAGGAAAATTCAGAGGAAGAAAAGAACTTTCTTTTTTTGAGATAGCGTCTATGTTGCCCTGGGTAGAGTGGACAGCTCATAGCAACTTCAAACTCTTGGGCTTAAGCGAGTCTCTTGCCTCAGCCTCCCAAGTAGCTGGGACTACAGGCGCCTGCCACGACACCTGGCTAATTTTGGTTATAGTTGTCACTGTTGTTTGGCAGGCCCAGGCTGGATTTGAACCCGCCAGCTTCGGTATATGTATGTGGCTAGCGCCTCAGCCGCTGAGCTACAGACGCCGAGCCGGAAGAAAAGAACTCTTGAAAACTGAAAATTCATATCAGAAATGAGACACTCTGTATAAGCATTGGAAAACAAGAGGTGAAAGCAAAAAGAGATCTATTATATGTGGTCTGACACTTGAATAGGCATTGAAAAGAGAAATGTAGAAATTGGAGAGGAGGAAATTATCAAAAAAATAATTCAAAGAGATTTCTTAGACTTGGAGGCTAGGGCTCCATGCTTTCATCAGCATGTGTTCAGAGAAAGCCCTCCAAGTGCCTGGGGTAAGGCCACCCCTCCTCAGGCCTCTGCAGCCAGGAATGAAAAGGGGAGCTCCAAACCATACCTCTTCTCTTTAAATTATCCTCCATTCTCAGCCTTCCAACTACTGAGACTACCAGCACAGTCTCAATAGGCCTTTTTTGTTTATTTAGACATCACAAGGAGCCCTGAACTCCCAGAACAACTCCCATCTCCTGCAAATTTTTTTTTTTTTGTAGAGACAGAGTCTCACTTTATCGCCCTCAGTAGAGTACCGTGGCATCACACAGCTCCCAGCAACCTCCAATTCCTGGACTTAGGCAATTCTCTTGCCTCAACCTCCCGAGTAGCTGGGACAACAGGTGCCTGCCACAATGCCTGGCTATTTTTCTGTTTTTGCAGTTCGCCGTGGCCGGGTTTGAACCCGCCACCTTCGGTGTATGGGGCCAGCGCCCTACTGGATGAGCCACAGGCGCTGCCCTCTCCTGCAAATTTAATTCCCTACGTCTTTGTACATTCTCCTTTCTGTCTTCATCTGTTACCATTCTCTAACTCCTAGAAACCTTTTTCTTTTTTTTTTTGTTTGAAACAGGGTCTCACTTGGTGCCCTTAGTAGAGTGCTGTGGCATTGTCGTAGCTTACTGCAACACCAAACTCTTGGGCTCAAGCAATCCTCTTGCCTCAGTTTTTCTGTTTTCAGTAGAGAGGGGTCTCACTCTTGCTCAGGTTGGTCTCAAACTCCTGAGCCCAAGCATTCCACCCACCTCGGCCGCTCAGAGTACTAGGATTAATTACAGGTGTGAGCCACCGCGCCCCACTCTTGGAAACTTTTTATTGGCCTGCCACTGACAGTGCATTGCTAAACAAAATTCTCTATATCCTTAACATCTCTGATCATTGCCATTACCTTTTTCTAATCAAAACCTGCCCTAGGGTGGCACCTGTGGCTCAGTGAGTAGGGCGCCAGCCCCATATGCTGGAGGTGGCAAGTTCAAACCCAACCCCGACCAAAAAAAGAAACCTGCCCTAGAGGGTGGCGCCTGTGGCTCACGGAGTAGGGCACCAGCCCCATATACTGGAGGTGGAGAGTTCAAACCCAGCTCCGGCCAAAAGCTGCAACAACAAAACCTGCCCTAGAACTTCTGGAATAGTGGTTATTTTTCTTCAGACTCCTAATACTAAGCTTGGGTTCTCTTTACCAGTTGAGACTATTCCTCTCTTGTTTCCTGAAAGCCTCCACCTTGGAATCTTCGTATCATCAAGCTGTCCTACCTAACCTCTGGATCACACCCTCTCGTTGTTTGAAGATTTTGCCTCCGGGCTTACTGTCCATCTCGTCATTTCCCCCTACCTTTATTGAGTTATAATGAACATAAAATTGTCTATATTTAAGGTGTATAGCACTTACATTGTCTTGGTTATTTCAGTAGCTGATCCACCCAATATCTCACTTTCTCATTTCATGTTTGGTCCTTCATGTTCTCTTAGCTTGTTTGATCATATCCTAGATGTCTTTATTACCAAAACGTGTCATCCCCTCTCTAATCTCACCAGTTTAAATATCTTGCTCTATCCCCATCTTTCCAATTCATTCTCTTTAGAATCCTGATGTTAACAGTTCTTCCATTGTTCCTCCTTTTTCACTGCCTTTCCCTTCCTTTGTGCTTATCCTTTGCCTCTGTCATGCCCATTCTTGTTCATCTGATTTAAATTCCATGGTTAATTTTTATAGTGATTCCTCATGGCACGCTCACTTAGCAAAAGCCTAACTCTGACTACATGCATTTCTTTGCCTTGTCTGATACTGCATTTTTGCTACCAAAAAGACATGTGCTGAATTGTCTCACTTTAAATTCATGGCCAGTAACTCCAAGTAGGCCCTTAATGCTTCCTGGCAGTCATACTGCATGTATGGAGTCCATTTAACTTTCCTGTTTCCTGGGCCACTACTTTACACCTTCTTTCTTCTTAAACCTCCAATACCTAAATTCTCACACTCAGCTAATGATTGTGTTTCTGTGCTCTGCTGGAGAACAGCAACATCCAGACGATGGTTGTTCCCCACCCAGTGCCAGAATGAGAAGACACATGGAACCAAGTTGGACCCAGATGGTCTGCAGCTACTTTGTTTTGCCCATCTACATTATAGCTTGCAGCATCTAATCCTTCATCACCATATTCTCACATTCATTTCCATTTTTTAAGATATAATCCTATTGTATACTTAATACACTATAGTATAATATAAATAGAACTTTTATATGCACTGGGAGACCACAAATTCTGTGTGACTCCTTTTAATGGGATATTTGCTCTATTTGAGTGGTTTGGAACTGAACCTGCAATATCTCAGAGGTATGCCTGTTCTTTACGAAATCTAGTTTCTTAACATCCAGATTAATTAGTATTAATATTACTAATATTAATTAGTATTAATATCTTATTTCATGGCTATCAGAAAAGAAGTTATATAACTTTATTATTATTATTATTATTTTTTTTTTTTACCCTATTGGACCCCTCAAGGAAAGAGAGGCCACTGTAAGGCCAACCTGACATCCTGAGGAGAACTTTTCTCTCTCTCCACATTATGAAAGTCACACAAGTGAGGACTAGTGTAACCATGCAGAGCTGGGAGAGTAGTGACATAACTTTAATCTAAAAATGATATTGCTTTAAAAGCCAGATGATTGGCTTAGCGCCTGTGGCTCAAGAGGCTAAGGCGCCAGCCACATTCACCTGAGCTGGTGGGTTTGAATCCAGCCAGGTCCTGCCAAACAACGACGGCTGCAACCAAAAAGTAAGCCGGGCATTGTGGCAGGTGCCTGTGGTCCCAGGTACTTCGGAGGCAGAGGCAGGAAAATCGCTTAAGCCCAAGAGTTTGAGGTTGCTGTGAGCTGTGATGCCTCGGTACTGTACCCAGGGCAACAGCTTGAGGCTCTGTCTCAAAAAAAAATTAATAAATAAATAAAAGCCAGATGATTGAATATATTGTTTAAAGAAAATATTTTGGCAACTTTATTACATGGAGACCAATGGTAAGGCTGGCTCTTATTTTCTTTTAAGTGATTCAGTAACCAATGTTAGCATTTTTTTTCTACTTATTTATTTACAGGAAATTTCAATTGGCCCCAGAGTTTCAGTCTACTCCATTTTGCTACCTCCATAAAGTCACCTTGGATTTTAATAAGAATGAAAATATCTGCTCCCTTGGTACCATTTCCCATTTGATAGTTAAGCACAGGGCATTGCAAGTTAGATTTTCTTATTAGTTGCAAGAAAGGCACAGCAAGTGTCTACAAATGGTGGAGCATCTTGATGGGAAGATCAAAATTAACACCACAATGAGGAGCAGATGTAAAGTGTGTCCTCTATATAGTGATTACTTGAGAAAATCATGTCACTTCTAAACAGTGATGAACATCTGACTCTAGTCATGAGATGTATCAAATAAACCCACAGTGGAGTACATTCTATTCAAAAAGAAGTTTCTGGCTCGGCGCCTGTGGCTCAACAGGCTAAGGTGCCAGCCACGTACACCTGAGCTGGCGGGTTCGAATCCAGCCCGGGTCCACCAAACAGCAATGACGGCTGCAACCAAAAAATGACTGGGCGTTGTGGTAGGTGCCTGTAGTCCCAGCTACTTGGGAGGCGGAGGCAGGAGACTCGCTTAAGCCCAGGAATTGGGGGTTGCTGTGAGCTGTGATGCCACAGCACGCTATCCAGGGTGACAACTTGAGGCTCTGTCTCAAAAAAAAAAAAAAAAAAAAGAAGTTTCTGTGTAAAAATAAAGGTGACTAGAAAGATGTGACAACTAAATGCATTTATTTAATCTGAATTTAATTTACTAAAATAAAGTGTCTCAGGGTTATGTAAGAGAATATTCTGTGGAAATATATTCACTGGAGTATTTATGGATAATGGACCATAATGAGTGCAACTTTTAAATACTATAGAAAAAATGATTGTCTATCTTATATCATCTATCCAGCCACAAGAGAGAGAGAAAGGAAGAAAAAAGCAAATGCTAAAGAAAATGGAGCAATCTGGGTAGAGGATAATACATGTTTTCTGTATTATTACAACTCTTTATTGATTTTCCAAATCATTAAAAAGCAATATAAAGATATTTCAGGCATTTAGGAACTAAATAATTGTAAGAATTTCTGTGTGCCTCAGCAAAATGAAGAAATAACCAAGAAAAAAATACAAGGGATTGAGGAAACTGGGGCTTTAGCACAAGCAAAGAAGAAGTCCCAGGAAGGCAGTATGTTGGGGTGAGGCAGCAACCAGTCCAGATTGTAATAGAAAGGGAAACGGTTGGGGGAGGAAAATCAAGGAAATAAAAGGGGGCTCGGTACCTGCAGCTCAGCGGTTAGATGCCGGCCACATACACTGGGGCTGGCAAGTTCGAACCTAGCCTGGGTCTGCCAAACAATAGTGACAACTACAACAAAAAAATACACGCGTGGCGTGTGCCACTAGTCCCAGTTAATTGGGAGGCTGAGGCAAGAGAATCACTTAAGCCCAAGAGCTTGAGGTTGTTGTGAGCTGTGACACCACGGCACTCTACTGAGGGCGACATAGTGAGACTCTTGTCTCAAAAAAATTAATAAAATAAATAAATAAATAGTCTTGGCCCTTGTAGCTCAGCAGGTAGGCCACCAGCCACATACACCAAGGCTGGCGGGTTCGAACCCCGCCGGCCTGCCAAACAACAAAAACAACAAAATAGCTGGGTGTTATGGCAGGCGCCTGTTTTCCCGGCTAGTAGGGAGGCTGAGGCAAGAGAATCACTTAAGCCCAAGAGATTGAGGTTGCTGTGAGCTGTGATGTGATAGCACCCTACCGAGGGCAACATAGTGAGACTCTATCTCAAAAAATAAATAAATAAATAAATAAAAGGGGAGAACTTATAGATTGCTTGAAAATTCTAAGTGAGTACTGGGAAAAATAATTATTACTGTTTGACAGGTCTGTGGAAGAAAGGGATCATAAAAATATTACAGAAACAACATTTAGGCAACTATGAATTATGGGAAAAGCAAAAAGTTGAATGAGAAAGAATGTAATTATAAAGCACAATTTAGCTTGGAAAATAATATTTACACAGTCCATGTAAACACTATTTTCTTATAACCAAAATTTATGATATGCTCATAATGGGAAAATGGTAGACTGTAGTGAGCTGTAATAAAGCTAAATCCTCAACAGTCACAACAAGAATTGAGCAAATTCCATCTAAAATTAATAGCTGACTCTGGGAAGGGCAGTATAAACACGTGGCAGCTACAGTTGGTTGTCTACAAAACATCCTCTCTTCCTTCTGCATAGGTGTTATTCAGTATTCCCTCCTTCCATTAGTCATGCATAGCAAGGGCCATCTTCAAGGGGTAAATGTCACCTGGCCCAAGCCAAACATACCGTTTCTAAACCGCCCCCCGCCCCTTTTTGTTTTTGAAACAGAGTGTTACTCTGTTACCTTGGCTAGAGGGTCATCAGAGCTCACAGCAACCTCAAACTCTTGGGCTCAAGTGATCCTCTTGCCTCAGCTTCCTGAGTAGTTGGGACTACAGATACCTGCCATGACAACTGGCTAGTTTTTTTGTTATCAGGCTGGTCTTGAACTCCTAACCTTAGGCAGTTCACCACCCCAGCCTTCCAGAGTGCTAGGATTATAGATGTGAGCCACTGCACCTAGCCCCATTCCCCTTTCTGACCAGCCAGGACTTGGTGATGTGCTCTAGTTTTGGCCAAGAACACACAAGGTGGGGGCTTATAGGCTTCAAGGGGTCACATTTTTACCCTTGCAAAAAAGACACTTAAGGTATTGTCATGTCTGGATATGGTAGCCACCTTATGAGTCTGAGGGGAGCCAGTCACCATGGCAGAGGCTGGTGTCCAGAGTGTCCAGAGAAGTGGAGCCCTGACCAAATTGCATCTTGTATTTTCTTTTGGAAATATCATAAGATAAAATCAATATAAATATAAAGTAAAAATAGTTCACACACAATTTTTTAAAACTCCAATGGAAAACATACTAGAGACTAATACTTCTTGAACTTGAATGTGCTTAAAATGTATCTTGAGGGCTTCTTAAACAGATATCTAGGTCCTTTCTACAGAATTGCCACACTGCAGGGCTCACAGCTCTGTCCTCCCAAGTGCTAGTGCGCAGACCGATCTGGAAGCTGCCACTGAGACCCTCTGAACATGTGTGACTCACAGCCTCTCCCTCCTACTGCTCTTCAGTCCCAAAGCAGCAACATTTCCATTCTGATTTCCTTTCTTGACCAGAAGTGCACAAAGTCTGCATCATATCCTTTTCTGAATCTAGTCATTCCTTAACAGAAAATGCCTATGTGTAGGAATATTTTTCATGCCAGTGGATTTCAATTTTCCCTTTCTTTTTTTTTGAGACAGAGCCTCAAGCTGTCACCCTGGAGAGAGTGCTGTGGCATCACAGCTCACAGCAATCTCCAATTCCTGGGCTCAAGCAAGTCTCCTGCCCCTGCCTCCCAAGTAGCTGGGACTACAGGCGCCCGCCACAATGCCTGGCCATTTTTTTGGTTGCAGCCGTCATTGTTGTTTGGCGGGCCCGGGCTGGATTCAAACCCGCCAGCTCAGGTGTATGTGGCTGGTGCCTTAGCCCGTTGAGCCACAGGCGCCTAGCCCCTTTCTTTTTTTAGAAGCACAACTCATCCATGAAATGAAAAAGTCTAGATTTCAGTATCTGAGAAATCTAAAAAGTTACTATTCCTTAGAGACAAACTTAATTCTAAAATAAAGTGATGGTTTTCCTAACAATAGACTCGCAATAGTTGGAGACACATTGGTGGACCCACTAAACAGATTCATTCATTCTTTTTTTTTTGACATATGAAATGACATTTTATTATTACTATTTTACTATATAACATATTAATAAGTATACCAGATAGCATTTTCTGAAAAGGCAAATGAGGCACAGTTCTCTCTGATTCCTTGGAGAACCTCAGTATCATCTGTCCTTTGGAGGATTCAGTTTCTTAGGACAAGTGTGATACTGTCCAAGAGGATACCAATGGTGCTTAGTAGTAAAGAACATTTTGCTAAGTTGTCCTATCATGGGTCCTTGCTCAAGGTGTTCACTTTTTTTCCCGGCTAATCTGGTTTTCAGCACTCGATCTATGTTCTTTCATTATAAGGCACAGAATCTGGTAGAGGGATAGATTTTGTATATTCATGTGGCATGTGTGTAGAAGGATGGTAGCATGCTATCATCTTGCCATCAAATGTCAAAGCAAGCTCTACTTTGTAATTAGAGTCATCTGGTAGAGAAGAGTATGTAGATTTATGACAATATAAAACTCCATTTTGGATTGGAAATAAACATTTCAGGATAGTTCTCTTTGATATCACCCATTTTACTGCTGCTATGGCCATGGCGTATTAAGATAATTATGAAAAAAGACATTTTTAAAGAAACATTCCTCTTAAAATCTGCTTCTAGGCACACAAGTTTTCATCCCGTGAGCCCGCCATCTTGTTTCAATCCCATTCATTCTCTTAAAATTATTTATTGAGGCTGGGTATGGTGGCTGATGCCTTGTAATCCCAGCACTCTGGGAGGGCAAGGCTGGTGGATTCCCCTGAGCTCACAGGTTTGAAGCCAGCCTGAGCAAGAGTGAAACCCCATCTCTTAAAAATAGCCAGGCATTGTGGTGGATGCCTATAGTCCCAGGGACTTGGGAGGCTGAGGCAAGAGAATGGCTTGAGCCTAAGAGTTGGAGGTTGCTGTGAGCTATGACACTATGGCACTCTACCAAGGTTAACAAAGTGACACTCTGTCTCAAAAAAAAAAAAAAATATATATATATATATATATACACGCACATATATGTGTGTATATATATATATTTATTGGGTGCTTACTCTGTGCCAGGCACTGCACTGTGACTAGGGATATAGTAGTGAACAAGTCCTCACCCTCTTAGGTCTTATGCTCTTCTGAGGGAAACAGATAGTGAAACAGGTAGTTGGACAAGTTGTTATAATTTTGGTGAGAACTTGAAAGAAAGGTATGCAGTAAGAGAAGCCAGTGAAGAGGAAAAGTTAAGGGACAAAAGCAAAGGTCTGGACGGGTGGATTGCTTGAGCTTACGGGTTCAAGACCAGCCTGAGCAAAAACAAGACCCCGTCTTTACTAAAAATAGAAAAACTGAGGCAAGAGGATCACTTGAGCCCAAGAGTTTGAGGTTGCTATGAGCTATGACCACTCTACCCGGGGCAACAGCTTGAGACTCTGTCTCAAAAAAAATTATTTTTACAAAATATTAAGGGGCTACAAATATTTTTGTTACATGATTGCTTTTGTAATGCTTGAGTCAGGGCTGTAAGTGCGCCATGACCCAAATAGTACCTATACTATTGTACCGGTTAGGTAGCTTTTTGTTCCTTCCTTCTCCCCTCTCCCCCAGGTCTCTTAGAATATTCTCCTACTTAAAAAAAAAAGCTGGACATATGGCTCACACCTGAATTCCCAGCACTTTAGGATGCTGAAATTGGAGGAATGCTTGAGGCCAGGAGTTGGAAATCAGCTTGGACAACATAGCAAGACCCTGTCTCTAAAAAAAAATTAAAAAAATTAACCGAGTGCAGTGGTGCATGCTTGTAGTCTCAGCTGGTTGAAAGGCTAAGGCAGGAGGATCACTTGAGCCCAGGAGTTTGAGGCTGAGGTGAGCTATGACAATTCCACTGCACTCTAACCTAGGTAGAGTGGGACCCTGTCTTTAAAACAAAACAAAAGCAAAAAACAGAAAATGGAAAACAAAACCAATGATATTAACTTTTAAAAAACTGCTCCATTAGGGTGTATTTTACATATATGTCAATATATACAGCATATATAATACATACACACATTATACATCCATTTCAAGTGTATAATTCAATGATTTTTATTAACTTTATTTGAGAGTGCAAGCATCACCATACATCACTTTAATATTTTCATCTTCCCAGTTCGATTCCTCACTCCCAAGCGTCTATTAATCTGCTTACTTTCTCTATAAATTTGCCTTTTCTGAACAGATCATATAAGTAAAATCATACAGTTGTGGCTTCTTACATCTAGCTTCCTTCTCTTAGCATAATGTTTTTTGAAGGTTTAGGCATGATGTAGCTTGTGTAGTAATTCATTCTTTTTTATTGCTGAATAGTATTCCATTGTATGAATATAGCAACTTTGTCTTTCCAGTCACTAGATGATTGACAGTTGCGTTGTTTCTATCTGCTAGCTATCATTGTAACTGGGGCACCAGAACCAGGAGCATGAGCCAAACACTCCTATAGGTTAAAGTTGTCCTTTATTACCGAGATTCAGAATCCCTGGAAGACAGGGAGATCATCCTCAAAGCCTGACTTATTTTGAGAGAACTTCACAGAGTTCTTTTTTTTTTTTTTTTTTTGAGACAGAGCCTCAAGCTGTCACCCTGGATAGAGTGCTGTGGCATCACAGCTCACAGCAACCTCCAATTCCTGGGCTCAAGTGAGTCTCTTGCCTCCGCCTCCCAAGTAGCTGGGACTACAAGCGCCCGCCACAACGCCCGGCCATTTTTTTTTTTTTTTTTTTACAGCCGTCGTCGTTGTTTGGAGGGCCCAGGCTGGATTCGAACCCACCATCTCAGGTGTACGTGGCTGGCGCCTTAGCCCGTTGAGCCACAGGCGCCGAGCCTCTTCACAGAGTTCTTATACCCTCTCCCAAGTTACTCTCTTTAGCTGTACATCATCCAGTCCTCTGATCTGTAGCTGCAGGGCACTTTGCCATGTTTCTGATGTGTACATTTTCCATCTGTTGTGTTTTCTTCAGCCCAGGATGGCGACGGCTTTAACCTTGTCAGAACCAGGGGAGGACTGGCTGACTTGACTGATAACTAGTTAGATCATTAAATAATTTTTACAGCTAAAGGGAAGGGAGGTTGAGGCTATTTTTCCTCTTACATTAAGAATAAAGCTACTAGCAGCATTCATGTGCAAGTCTGTGTGGATACTTATTTTCATTTCTTTTGGGTAGATCCTTAGGAGTGGAATCGTTAGGTCTTATGGTAATTTTATGCTTAATTTTTGAGAAACTACCAAGCTCTTTTCGAAAATGGCTGTACCAACTGAAATTCCTACTGGTAACGTAAGAGTGTTCTTATTTCTTCACATCCTCAACATTTGTTGGTATCTTTTTCTTTTCTAGCCATTCTAGTAGATGTGAAATGGTATCTCATTGTTGAGTTTAATATTTGCATTTCTCTAATGACTGATAATGTTGAGCATCGTTTCCTTTTCCTTTTTACTTATTTCAGATTAACACAGGGGTACATATGATTAGGTTACATAGTTTACTTTTGTAAGGTTGACGTCCGAGTCGTAGTTGTGTGCTTCACCCAGGAAGTGTGGGTGCTAAGCCCAGGCACTGTACCTGTTGAATGGGAGTTGAGCACTTTTCATATGCTCATTACTTATTTGGATATCTTCTTTGGTGAAAAATCTGTTCGTATCTTTTGCCTATTTTTTGATTGTGTTGTTTGTATTATTGTTTAGTTGAAAGACTTCTTTGTATATTCTGGATACAAATCTTTTTATTGAGTACCTACTTGGCAAATATTTTCTCCATGTTGCTTGTTCTTTTACTTTCTCAAAGGTGTTTTCTGAAATGCGAATGTTTTGAATTTTGATGAGGAACAATTTATCACTTTTTTATTACTGCAATTTTGGTTTCATATCTATTGAAATCTTCTTCTAATTCGAGGTCTTAAGGATTTTTCCTAAAAGTTTTATTGTTTTAGCTCTTCTGTTTAAGTTAATGATCCATTTTGAGTTAATTTGAATACAAGTCACTGAAGTTTTGTTTTTTGTTCCTGTACACAGCGTTGAAACTGTAGTTTTTTTAAAAAAACTCTTAAAAAATAAAAATAAACTCTTTTATCAGGTTGATGATTCTCCCTTCCTTCCCCCCCACCCCAGTTTTTAAAAAGTTTCTATGAAGAATGGGTATTTTATTTTGTCAAGTGCTTTCAGATGATTATAGTTTTTTGTCCTTTGTTCTATTAATATTTTGTATTACATAACTTAATTTTTGGATGTTAAATCAACTTTGTATTTCTGGAATAAATGCCACTTGGTAATGCAGTATAATATAATCTTCTTACATTGTTAGGCTCAGTTTGCTAATTATTATTCTTTTTTTGAGACAAAGTCTCAAGCTGTCACCCTGGGTAGAGTGCTGTGGCGTTACAGCTCACAGCAACTTCCAACTCTTGGGCTTAAGTGATTCTCTTGCCTGAGCCTCCCAAGTAGCTGGGACTACAGGCGCCTGCCACAACGCCCAGCTATGTTCTGGTTGTACTTGTTATTGTTGTTTGGCAGGCCTGGGCTGGATTCGAACCCGCCAGCTCCGGGGTATGTGGCTGGTGCCCAAGCTGCCTGAGCTACAGGTGCCAAGCCAGTTTGCTAATATGGTGTTGAAGATTTTTATATTTATATTCATGAGGGCTATTGGCCTATAGTTGTCTTATGATATATTTGTCAAATTTTGGTGTCAGGGTGATGCTGGCCCCATAGAATGAGTTAGAAAGTGTTCTTTGTCAATTATTTTCTGGCACGTTTTGTGAACCATTAGTATTATTTCTTCTCTAAATATTTGATAAATTTTATCAGGAAGCTATCTTTTTTTCTTTTTAAATTTTTTTTAGGTAGAGCTTCACTCTGTTACCCTGGATAATGTGCTGTGACATCATCATAGCTCACAGCAACCTCAGTTTCTTGGGTTTAAGAAGTCCTCTTGCCTCAGCCTCCTGAGTAATTGGGACTACAGGTACCCACTATGATGTCCATCTAGTTTTTCTATATTTAGTAGAGATGGGGTCTCACTGTTGCTCAGGCTGGTCTCAAACTCATGAGCTCACTTTGGCCTTCCAGAGGGCTCAGATTATAAGCATGAGCCACCACACCAATTTTTTTTTTTTTTGGTAGAAAATATTTGAATTTCTAGTTAAATTTCTTTACTTATAGGTCTATTTAGATATTCTATTTCTTCTTTAATCAGTTTTTGTACTTTGTGAATTTTCTAGGAATTAAGATAAATATCACCCAAGTTATCTAGTATAATTCATTGGCTTAATGTTGTTCATAGTATTTCCTTGTTTTACCTTTAATTTTTGATCAGTCACTGGTAATATTTTCTCTTACATTCATAATTATTATTATTTTTTTTTTGAGACAGAGTCTCACTTTGTTGCCCTCGGTAGAGTGCTGTGGTGTCACACCTCACAGCAACCTCAAACTCCTGTGCTTAAGCGATTCTCTTGCCCCAGCCTCCCAAGTAGCTGGAACTACAGCCACCCGCCACAATGACCGTTTTTGTTGTTGTTGTTGTAGTTGTCATTGTTGTTTAGTAGGCCCAGGCTGGGTTTGAGCCTGCCAGCCCCTTTGTCTGTGTCCAGCGCCCTAACCTGAGGGCTGAGTTACAGGCACTGAGCTGCATTCATAATTTTTGTAACCTATATCATTTCACTTTTATTCTTACTATAGCTAAGAATTTATCGATTTTATTGATCCTTTCAAAAATCAATGTTGGTATCATTGATTTTCTCTATTGTTTTTTCTATTAATTTTTGCACTATTATTTATTACCTTCTTCCTATGCTTGCTTTCAATTTGGTTTGTTCTTCTTTTTTTTTTTTTTTTCTGGCCAGGGCTGGGTTTGAACCCACCACCTCCAGCATATGGGGCCAGTGCCTTACTCCTTTGAACCACAGGCGCCACCCTGGTTTGTTCTTATTTTACTATTGATTTATAAAGTGATAGCTTAGATGACTGGTTTCAGACCTTTCTTCTTTTCTAATGCAGGCATTTAAAACCATTTCTTTCTAATTACTACTTTAGCTGGATCGCATACATTTTGATGTGTTGTATTTTTATTTTCATTCAGATAAAAATGCTCCTTAATTTCACTGTGATCTCTTTAACTTGTGGGTTATTTAGAAATGTGTTTGCCAGGGCAGCACCTGTGGCTCAGTAAGTAGGGCGTCGGCCCCACATACCGAGGGTGGCGAGTTTAAACCCGCCCCAGCCAAACTGCAACAACAACAACAACAAAATAGCTGGGCATTGTGGTGGGCGCCTGTAGTCCCCGCTACTTGGGAGGCGGAGGCAAGAGAATCGCCAAAGCCCAAAAGCTGGAAGATTCTGTGAGCTGTGACACCACAGCACTCTACTGAGGGCGACAAAGTGAGACTGTCTCAAAAAAAAAAAGAACTGTGTTCTTCACATTTTGGGGGGATTTCTGAAATGTCCTTCTTCTGCTAATTTCTATTTTAATTCCATTGTAGTCAGAGATCATTGTGTGATTTTGACCATTTTAAATTTATTATTTGTTTTATGGTTTAGTATATGATCTATTGTGGAGAATGTTTCATATGTCCTTTAAATGAATGTGTATTGCGCTGTTGTTGAATGAACAATTAGATACCTGTTAGAGAAAGTTGGTTGATAGTATTGTTGAATTCTTCTATATCCTTGCTAATTTTCTGTCTAGTTTCCTCTCAATTATTTAGAATGGAGTATTAAAGTTTTCAACTATTACTGAATTATCTCTTTCTTTATTCAATTATTTCAGTTTTAAGTTCATATATTTTTTGGACTTTGTTTTTAGGTGCATATATGTTTATCATTATTTCTACATACTGAATTGAGATTTTTTTTTTTGAGACAGAGTCTCAAGCTGTTGCCCTTGGTAGAGTGCTGTGGCGTCATAGCTCACAGCAACCTCAAACTCTTGGGCTTAAGCAATTCTTTTGCCTCATCCTCCCAAGTAGCTGGGACTACAGGTGCCTGCCACAACGCCTGGCTATTTTTTGGTTGCAGTTGTCATTGTTGCTTAGCAGGCCCAGGCTGGTTCAAACCCGCCACCCTAGGTGTATGTGGCCTGCTACGGGCACTGCCTGAATTGAGCGCACTGCCTGAATTGAGCTTTTTAACATTATAAACATTTCATTTATGTCAATTTGTTTTGCCTTGAAGTTTCTTTGTCTGACATGGTATAGCTAGTCAGCTCTCTAATAGTTACTGCTTACATAGAGACAGAGTATCGCTCTCAGTAAAAAGAAAAATACAATGCCAAGGCGTCACAGCTCACAGCAACCTCCAACTCCTGGGCTTAGGCGATTGATTGTCTTGCCTCAGCCTTCCGAGCAGCTGGGACTACAGGCCGCCCGCCACAATGCCTGGCTATTTTTTGTTGCAGTTTGGTTAGGGCCAGGTTCAAACCTGCCACGCTCAGTATATGGGGCTGGCGCCCTACCCACTGAGCCACAGGTGCTGCCCACATAGCATATATATTTTTGTCATGATTGTACTTTCAGTGTAATTGTACCATTGATTCTAAATTGTGTCTCTTAGCATGTAGGTTGATTATGATTGGAGGGTTGAATTCATTTAAATGTAATACTATTACTAATATGGTAGAATTTACATCTAAACTTTGTCATTTGTTGTCTGTATGCCTATGTCATTTTTTTCTTTTTATTTTGAGACAGAGCCTCACTTCGTCTCCCTGGGTAGAGTGCCGTGGCATCATAGCTCACAGAAACCTTAAATTCTTGGGCTTAAGCGATTCTCTTGCCTGAGCTCCCAAGCAGCTGGGACCGCAGGCGCCCGCCAGAAAACCCAGCTATTTGTTGTTGTTGTAGTTGTCATTGTTGTTTAGCAGGCCCCGGCTGGGTTCGAACCTGCCAGCCCTAGTATATGGGGCCAGTGCCCTAACCACAGAGCTACGGGCGCCGCACCTTTTATGTCATTTTTGTTACTATCACTGCTTTTCTTTATGCCATACAGTTTTTTTTAGCATATCATTTGTTTCTTTCATTGTGTATTTCACTGTATATTTTTGGTTTTATTTTCTTAGTGGTTTCACTGGGTTTTATGTTAAAATCTTAAAACAATCTAGTTCAGATTAATTCTGACTTAATTTCAATAGTATAAAGAAATTTAGCTCTAATATTGCTTCATTCTTTCCCCATCTAGTAGTCATATAAAAGCCATCTTTATACATTACACATTTATGTATGTAGTTATCTTTAACAGTGCTTTTAATTTCTTGGTATAGCTTTAGATTATCTTTCTTTCTTTCTTTTTTCTTTTGAGTGAGACTCTGCCATCCTGGTTAGAGTGCTATGGTGTCATAGCTCACAGCAACTTCAAACTCTTGGGCTCAAATGATCCTTCTGCCTCCATTTTTCATTTTTAGTAGAGAGAGGCTCTCACTCTTGCTCAGGCTGGTCTCAAACTCTTGAGCTCAAGCGATCCACCCACCTCAGCCTCCCAGAGTGCTAGGATTACAAGTGTGAGCTGCCGTACCTGGTGTGCGTTAGCTTTTAGTATCCATTCTTTTCACCCCGGAAGACTTTCTTTAATATTTCTCACAGGACATGTTTGCTAGCATCAAATTCCACTGGTTTTATCTGAACATGCTTTAATTTTCCCCCCCTTTTTTAAAATGAAGACTTTTATTTTATTTATTTATTTATTTTAGAGACAGAGTCTCACTTTATCGCCCTGAGTAGGGTGCCATGGCATCACAGCTCACAACAACCTCCAACTCCTGAGCTTAGGCAATTCTCTTGCCTCAGCCACCCGAGTAGCTGGAACTACAAGTACTTCCTGTGATGCCTAGCTAATTTTTCTGTTTTTAGTAAAGATGATGTCTTGCTTTTGCTTAGGCTGGTCTTGAATGCTTCTGCTCAAGGGATCCTCCCACCTTGGCCTCACATAGTGCCAGGATTACAGGTTGATGTAGGTATGTTTGATGACATTTACAAACTTACTGTTAATTTTCCTTTATTTATTTATTTTTTCTGTTTCTCAGATTGAAAATCTCTGTTCTAGTTCATTGATTTAGTTCTCTGTCAGCTCATATATGTTTTGGACCCCCCTACTGAATTTTTTATTTCAATTATTGCAATTTTCAAATCTAAATTTTTTTTTTTTTTTTTGGGCCGGGGCTGGGTTTGAACCCACCACCTCTCGCAGATGGGGCTGGTGCCCTACTCCTTTGAGGCACAGGCGCCACACCTAAAATTTTTATTTGATCATTCTTCTTTCTTTCTTTATTTATTGATGCTCTATTTTGTTTGATATTGTCATACTTTGTTTTGGGCATGGGTTCCTTAGCTCTTTGAAGATATTTATCATAGCTGATTTAAAAACTTTTGCTTAATAAGTCTAACATCTGGATCCAATTAAGGATAGGTTGTAGTGACTTATTTTTTCTTGTATATGGGTCATTCTTTCTTTCTCGTCATGTCTCATAATGTTTTGTTATTGTTGAAAACTGAACACTTTAGATAGTATAATTTGTCAGCTTTGGAAAGCATATTTTCTCCTCCAAATGATTTATTGCTGTCAATGTTGGTTTAGTGGCTTTCCTGGGTTAATTCTGTGAAGTCTGTATTCCTATGTGCAGTTTCTGAAGTCTGTGCTTGGTTAGTTGGTGGTCATCTAATGACTGATCAAAGATTTCCTTAAATGCCTTGAGCTAATCAGCCTTCTATTCTTTGCTAAGGATGCTCTGTGGGTGTTGGGTCACATCTTCCCTGCGCAGCAGATCACAAATCTGCCTTAGCCTTCACTTCTTCCTTGCACAGACCTGAAGATCACCCAGAAGAAAGTGACTGGAGCCCTTTCAGGTCTGTCTGGACCATACACACTATCCAGCATGTGCACACAGCCTGATGGGCCTCCTGAAAAATAGCCATGCTTTTCACAGCCCTCATGGACATCTGTCCCACAGATCTTCTTATTAAATTCTCAGCTGGGCTGTTGTTTTCCCCACCTGGTATTGTAGTCCTAGACAACTATGATGTTGAAAGTTGCCACTGGTCATTTTTGTAAACTGCCCTGAGAATAAGGCTTTTACTGTGTATCATGAGTTCTGAATCAGGTCAAGTAATGGTAATGTTCTATGAATAGGGCTTTTCCAGATTATGTGATGCAGGTAAAATAGTGACAATGTCCCAGGAATGAAGAGCTCCAAACCTGGTTTTCCCCCTCTAGTGGCTGTGAGGTTTCTGGTTTTCAAGGCCACCATTGAGCTGGGGAGAAGGAGATGAGAGTAGGCAAATTAAAACAACACAAATCTCAATGTTGTTGCTGAATTTCAGCAATTTTTCCTGAATAAATGCTTTTTAGGTATTTAGATTGTTGTAAGCCTTTAGTTAATTTCCAGAGTTCTGGAAAAAAGTCAATTTTGATAAATTTGTCAGTGTTTATATTGCTTTTTGGAGAAGTGCATGTATGGTTGTACTCATGTTACCATTTTGGAGGTCCTGGTAATGCTGATTTTGTAAAAAGTTTTCATGTAAAATATCCCTCATTCTTGTTTATATAGTTATTTCTGCTGGGTGTTGTTTAACTTGTTTCCCTCTTCTCTGTATTTCCTATAAGTCAGAAGTTTGTTTTGAAGTTTGACTAAGTTCTTTTTAAACATTTCTAGTTATGTTGTATCAGGAGGCACTTAATACCCAGATGTCCAGCCATTAGTGATGCTAGTGATGCTAAGTTTGAGCACTAGTTGAGATAGTGGCCATTAGACCTTTCTATTGTAAAGGTGCATTTTTTTCTTTAAACATACTATGTAATTTATGAGGTGACACTTTAGCATTATGCTAATTTATTCCCCCCAAATTTCCTCTAATAGTTTTAACATTCATTAGTGATCCATGTGCCTGAATGAATCAGTGGAGGTTACAAAAGAATGATTTTCCCACCAGGTGGTGCCTGTGGCTCAGTGGATAGGGCGCTGGCCCCACATGCTGAAGGTGGCAGGTTCGAACCCGGTTTCCGCCAAACTGCAACAAAAAATAGCCCAGCATTGTGGCAGATGCCTATAGTTCCAGCTACTGGGGAGGCTGCCTAAGCCCAGGAATTGGAGGTTGCTGTGAGCTGTGACATCACAGTACTCTGCCGAGAGCAAGAAAGTGAACTCTGTCTCAAAAAAAGAATGATTTTTCTAGTTCTATCATTTCTTCTTTCATTAGCCAGTATTCATCTGTAAAGATCTTTTTATCCTCTGGCATTTTGAATATCACAATAGAGTCATGTTTGAAAAAAATTATTATTCAATGTATTGTATTGAAGGAGCTAAGGAAATTTTACCCCCAAATATGATTCCTTGGCATAAAGAATATTTTAAGTAAAAAGGCCATTTTTGATCAGAAAGCACTGGCCTCTCCTCTATACAACCTGAGTAACCTGATTTAAAATCAGAAAAGGAGCTGCTGGACTCCTTATCACATAGACTTGGCCCTAACTCTCAGGTTAATCTGCAAATCGATCTGTTTCCACCCATCAACCCACATTCCCCATAGCAACCAAATGCTGCACGTATACTTTCCACACTATTCCCCCTCCCTTCCAAAAAGCATCTTTAAAAGCCACTGACCATCACTATGACTTTGGGAAATCATTCTTGTGTCCTTTGGCCCTGTCCCCATTAACCTTTGAGCATTTTTATGCTTTCTGGAAAAATTTAATGTCCTATAATTAGCTGGTACCTCCCTTTGCCCTGGAATCAACCATTTCTCTAAGGAGCCATGGTGTTGGGAATGGTATTTAGAACAAAGAGCTAGAGATCTGTGTTATCTTGAACATGGGTTGTTCAAGGCTGGGATTTGATACGTTTAGTTTAGTTTATGGGTGTGGACTGTCAGACTTTTCTTTATTTCTTCAATTCTAGCTTCATGTGGAAGCTCAAACTAAACGATAAAATAGATCTCTGTGATATTGGTGCTAAAAGATGTGACTAAGAGTCATTGACTGTTGATTCTCAATTCAACCTGCAGCCATCATGGGATTTTTTTAGTATAAGAAAAAAAAAACTATGATTGGCTGACATGTCTAATTTATACAGTTATCTGATTTCCAAATAACTAATAGAGTGCTTGGCATTTTGAAGACTTTCAATAAGCTCTTTTTAAATAAATCAATTACTGACACTTCTTTGTGTAAGTTATTGCCTTCATCATAATTCAAACTACAGCTTACTGTCACTAGGAGATTAAACAGTAAATATATAGAGATCCACAAGCTATAAATTACAAACTACAGATAAATAATTTCTACAGATACTAGTTTGTTTATAAATCAAAGAAACTACTCTCATAATTATATAATTATTTTAAGGACATGTAGCAAAAAATACCTTCAAAATCGAACAGATGTATATTGGTGGGTAAATGTTTGCCATTAGCAAAAGGGAAGTGAATAATGTGAGAATCAGCTAATTTAGTCCTTACCTAATTCCTTATTAGTGGAAGATGGCAAAATTAGGCATCATTTGCCACTTTATTTTACCTGTGCCCAGATTTTGAGAAATTACCTTTCTAAGAAAACTGATACTGAACTAGCATTCCCTTTTATCCCTATATTGACAGTTATCATGTGAGAGAGAACAACAGCAATCATGAAAATGAAAAGACAAAGATGGTTTGGGTTGTTTCAATTCGTTTAGCTGGACACACAGACCCCTAACATAGTTGAATTTGTTCTTATCCAGTTGGGACCAACTGAGATGTCTTCTGACTTTTCTGGTGTGCTGGTAATCCAGAGAGGGGATTGAGGCCTATTCAGATCTCCACCCTCACTGTCACCTAATTTGAGAAAAGATTCACATAGATTCATTAATTATCAACAATTTTCACATTTGTCTTTCTTTCTCATCTTTATATGCACACACATATATTTTTTCCTGAACCATTTAAGAGTAATAGCTAAACAGTTTCTTATTTATGTATCCTCAATATAGTTATCGAATTTTGGAAATTTAGCATTGACTAATCCTGTTTTCTAATTGACAGTCTCCATCCCAACATTACAAATTGTCTCATTAATGTCCTATATAGCTATTTTTAGTTCTAAGTCAGGATCACACATGGCACTTAGTTTTTGTGTCTTTCTAGTCTCCTTTAATTTGGAACACTTTCTTAACCTTTCTTTATCTTTAATGGCTGACGTTATTTAACCTGAGTTTGTCTGCGGCTTTCTCAGTTTTGGATTCAGGGTACGCATTTTGGCCAGAATATCCCTGAAGTTCCATCGTCTCTCAGTGCATCATATCACGAGGTATACACCATGGGCTTCTTCCATTATTGATGATACGGATGTTGATTATTTGGTTAAGGTGGTATCTGTTAGGTTTCTCCACCGCTAAATTACTCTTTTTTCTTTTGTAATTAGTGTGCACTTTGGGGGTAGTCATTTTAGGTATATGCAGATATCCTTTTCCTCATTGAACATTTCAACTATTCTTGCCGGAATCATCACCTTGATTTTTAAATACAGATGATGTATATCTATCTGCATGATTAGTGGAGCATGAGACAGAAACTGAAATCAAGTTTTGTAATTCTACCACATTATCCTTGGCAGGTGAAACAGCTGCAGAATGCCAGCAAACTTCTATTTATTCAGTAGATTGGTGAACAAACCAATCAGGTAAAAGCTACTAGATATTTTTCAACAGAGCTACAAACATCAAGGAAAGAAAGAATAAATTCAGGCCGAGGCTAGGGTCTGCTAGTTTCCAGTTACGCCGAGCCAGGTAAACTTTAACTAGGTTGAACCTCTGGCCTGGGAAAACCCTTCATTTCTCTGTTGAGTTACTGAATATTTATTTTTGAAATGTACTTAGTTTCCAAGGCTGAGGTTCTTTCCTGGGGAGATTTCCTTCTTCATGAAGAATCCTTGACTTGTAAAGGATGTGTAGAGGTCATACCTACCCTGTGCCCCTCCAATGCCTGGCAATGAAGGGCATAGAAGTCCCTGGCTTCGTAGAGATGACTGGGCTTGGACTTTCTCCAGCTTGTCATGTATGGTACATTTGCTAGTTTCTAAAGCAATTATTTGTTTTATATTCATTATTTTCTTTGGCATACATCACGTGAAAAGGAGATTCAGAAAGATCTTGAATTGGGTGGTTTGTCAGTGACAAAGTTCTGGGCTTTTCTAAGTATCTGTGGCTTTCCAAGTATCAGGATGCTAGTATTCTCACAGTCAAGTAACAGTACAATTATTTTTACTCTTTAATTTCCTGGCAAAGAGAATTAATGCCTAAGGGCTTACACAAAGATGACGACACAAGGAGAATTTCCATAGCATTGGTCACAAAGAAAACTGATGACCAGAGTAACTGTTCTTCAAGCTAAAAAAAAAAAAATTACTATGATGGCAAGAAGCTAAATCTAGTTTTTATTGAAATACAATTAATGTGTGATAAAATGCCCATATCTTGAGCATTTGATGAGTTTTGACAATTATATATACCATCTACCGACACTAAAACAAGGTAGAGAACATTGTCAACAGCCCAGAAAGTTCCTTCCCTCTTGTCCCCTTCCAGTCAATAACTATCACCCAGGGACAGCCAATGTTTTGATTTCTGTCACCATCTTTTCCTGCAAGGTAGCCAGTATTCTAATGGAAAAGGCTAATTTTGCCTGTTTTTAATCTTCAGATAAATAGTATGTACTGTTTTAGGGGTCTTGTTTGTTTACTCACTGTTACCTGTGAGATTCATTCATGTAGCCATAATTTTTTTATTGCTATGTAGTATTCCCTAGTATTATTTTGAAGCATTAGACATCATATTACTTCATTTACAAATATTTCAGTAGGTAACTCTAAAATATAAGAGGACTAAAACAATTCTACATTGTCACATCTAAAAGAAATCAGCATTTTGCTCTGGCAGTATTCTGATCCTTAGAGGGGATGTTGGGGGATGTGGCCCAGGTCGAGTCCAGGAGCACCAGGAGTTTAGGACCTGCCCATGGCAGAGGGATGAGGAGGTGGAGGAGAACATTTGTGAACCTTAGTGGGGTGCTGGGGAAGGGAAAGGTGCAGAGAGTGAGAGGTACTTGCTCGAGATTGATTAATGTGTGTGGAATAAATGAGTGACTGTATGAGGGACTTTGGATGGAAAAATACCATTTAGCTTGCCTTCTGTCTTCCAGTCCTGGGTTTCCAGCCCCTGCACCATGTATGTTAATAGTGATTAAGAAAATGCTATGAGGGCTATCTCTCACAGTACGATCAAAATGTTTCTGATTGTATATGAAGCACATTCTGCCCTATGATTGCACCAATGTACACAATTATGATTTAATAAAATTATTAAAAAAAAGAAACACTTGTTTTCCTTACGTGTGTTTATTGTATTTCAAGATTATACTAGCCTGCCTTAGGACACAATATCTCTCAACACAAAAGACCATTTCTCTTCTTTGTTTAAAATGCATCTTTATTCACGTACCCATCCCCTCTTTTTGTTGGAATTTAATTTTGACTAGACGAGATCGGTCTCATTCCCAGGTTACCACAAATATGCCTGCATGCCATCTTTTCTTGTTCATTAATTTTTTTTTTCTCCATTTTGATTTTCTATTCCAAAAAATAGTGTGTGTTGACCCAACCGGCATGCAAATCAGTAACAGCACATTTCACGTTCTTGGTCTATTTCCCTGTGCTTGCCTCTATTTCTGCAGCCCTCCTGCTGTTTTCCTGCCTGTGTGTTCTTTTTTTCTGTTGATAGCTTTCATTTTGGTCTCCCCTTCGCATCTGGCCCTTCAAGCTGGGCTGTGGTTCTGCACTGTGGTTGGGCTGTTCAGCGATTGGACTCCCTCCAGCCCCCACCAAATGCTGTCTCTGTAGAGAGAAGTTGAGCTTAGGATATCTTTCTTATGGTGTCTTGAATGATGTATTTTGCTTTAGGTGCAAAAGCCCACACAAACTTGAAATGCTGTCTGCGCTCTGTATTTAATAAGAACAACAACAATAATAATATTTAATAATAATAGAAAAAGCCTCATACTTTTAGAGCAATCTTTGAGTAGAGCCCTTTGGCTGTTATCTTTCAGTAATACTCAAAAAAGGCTATAGGTTATATTGCAAAATGTCATATTGAATGTTTTTTTCTGCTAACATTTTTTCCCTGTGCCATTATGAATTGTGTCATACACATCTCCCTCTCAATAGAAGTGAAAATTTAAAACTTAGAATTGTTCTAGCTGATGGCCAGAATAAATATTCTTCAAGGAAAAGAAAAAGCCTACTGTAATGGCAAGAGACTAAACCTAGTTTTTATTGACATATAATTAGCATACAATGAAATGTACATATCTTAGGGATCTGATGGGTTTTGACAATTGTATACACCCTTGTACCACCACCAAAAAAGATATATCCATCACTATAGTGGGTTTCCTCCTGTCCCCTTCCAGTCTATACCTATAACTCAGAGGCAGCCACTACTGTGATTTCTATCACCAAAGGATAGTTTTGCCTGTTCTTGAATATTGCATAAATACTTGATGGGTGTTCTTTTTTTATGTCTGACTTTTTAGAACTTATTACTGTGTCTATTAGATTGATTAATGTTGTGTGTATCTATAGTCGATTCCCTTTTATTGCTGAGTAGTATTCTGTTCTGTTGTACATTCACACAACTTATTTTTCTAATTACCGGTTGATGGGAATTTGGACTGTTTCCAGTTTTGGCCTATTTTGAATAAAGTTTCTGTGAACGTTTGTGTACAAGTCTTTGCATAAGTGGTGTAGCAGAAGATTCTTGTATGTGCCCAGTGGTCCCTGCTTCCTGTTTTTCTCACCCTGTATAATCAATGCCCACTCCATTGAAGGTGGGACCTGTGACTTCCTTCTCACCAATAGAATCCGGTGAAGGTGATGGAATGTCACTTAATGTTATAGAAGATCATATCTTCTATCTTGCTCATAGATGCTATTGACTCTTTTGCTGGCTTTTATGAAGTCAGCTGCCCTTTTGAGAAGTCCACACAGCAAGGAACTGGGGGTGGCCTCTGGTTAACAGCCAGTAAAAAATAGTGTGCTCATATGAGAGTCTGTAAGGAATTGAGTCCCGCCAACAATGTGTGAGCTTAGAAGCAGTTTCTTCCACAGTTGAGCCTCAGTTGGGATCTGAGCCCTGGCTGACACCTTCATGGCAGTATCAGGAGAGATGCTGAAGTGGAGGACCCAGCTAAGCCACTCCTTACCCATGGAGACTGTGAGATGGTAAATGCCTGCTCTTCCAAGCTACTAAGTTTGTGGTAAGGTTCCACAGCAATAGGATAAAACAGTGGGCCCATGTTTTATTTTTCTTGGGTAAATATCTGAGAGTATAATGAACTGGATCATATGGTAAGTGCACGTTTAACTTTTAAAGGAACTGCCAAACTGTTCAAGTGAGTGTGTGTTTTACCCCCCACCAGCAGTGTGTAGGACTTCCACTTATATCCTCAACGTTTGGTGTTGCCAATATTTCTGATTTTCCATTCTGATTGGCATGGATTAGATCTCATTGTGGTTTTTAATTTGCATTTACTTGGTGCCTAATGAGCAATAAACCTGTTTTAACCAGTTGTGCAACCTGTTCAAATTTCATTTTCCTTCCAAGAGAAACATAGCTTGTTTGCTGGCTTATTATTTTTGTCCTTGCTATTTGAGGTACACAGATAAAAAGACAGGATTCCTATTAAGGAAACTCATAATATAATGAACATATCAACATATTCTTATACCTAAAATATAAAATGAGGGAATAGAGGGCATGAGCTATTTCTATATGTAGAAAAACGAGTAATTCAGTAATGAGTATTGCACATTTATTGCTCATTAGTCACCAAGTAAATGCAAAGTAAAATGAGTAATGAGTAATCCCATTCCCATTGCCACTCATTACTAGGTGAATTTACGTGTATTACTATGCCATAAGGTAGGCATTTGTAAATTTCATTTTACAAGAAGGTCTCTGAAGCTTACAGACTTGCCAGTTGAAATGGGCTAGGCTATGCTGCAGTAACAAACATCTCACCATGTTTCAGTGGCTTCAAATAATAAAAGTGTATTTCTTGCTGATAATCCATGCACGTCATGGGTTGGTCTGGAACTGTTCTGCATCTTGTTCTCCTGGAACCCTGGCTGACAGTATCGACCACCTGGAATGTTGCTTATCACTGTGGCTGAAGGAAAAGAAAGCACAGCAAAATTTGCACAGCCTCTTGAAGTTTTACTCAAGAGTGACATATTCACTTCTGCTCATTTTTATTGAACAAAAGAATGGCTCCAGCAGGGTAGGGGAAAATAATCATATCATCCAGAGGTTACTTAATTTACCCGATAGGGTAGAATCTGGATTTGAGCCAAATCTTCTGATTCTGAATTTAATACTTTCCCTCTATACCACAGTTGTCCTAAATGACCCTTAAAATCATATTGTTCATTCGCTTACTGTTTCTATGGGTTTTTTATATTTCTAAGGCTGACATATTTTCTAATTCGTCTTTCATCAAAATGAACCAGATAGCTCAAGTAAAAGGAGCTTATTTAGCACACCTGTTTATTTATACACAGACGTGTATTTCCAATTTAATTTCCAGTTCAGAAAGCTCTGCTGGTAATGAATTTTCATTAAAGTAGTACAAGATTGGAAAACAAAATGAGCTTTGACACATTTTCCAAAATAATCAACACAAACCCAAAGTGAGAACCAAACAATTATTACCTTCAGAATCAGCCCCAAATTATTAAAATGCAATTAGACTCAGAGAAGTAACACAGCAGGGGGTTCTGTTTATTTTTTTCCCAATTATTTTCACAATAATTTTTCTCAGGGTCTGCTGGACTCCTCCTCAACACTCTCTTCCTAATATCTGAAGATACTGTAGGTTCATCTAGGACTCAAGGATAAACAAATTTGTTTCTTCCCCTGTTGGCTTCAAAGATACCAGTTAGATACTAAATTGGATATGGTTGGAGAGGATGTGCAGATGTGTTTTATGTGACTAACACAGGGCTTGCAATTTTTAAAAAAATTAGCTGGCAGCACTTAAAAATCTTGTATACAAGTTTGCATTTGTGGCTGTCGTGGAAAACTGGAAGAGCTGACAGTTGTGGGCCCCATTTCTACCTGGCCGAATACCTGGCTTGATGTTAAGAGGCAGCTTCCCCTTTAAGAGAGCCATGTCCCGTCTCGATCTCCCCAGACCCTCCTGGGACTTCATTCATTTGAGTTTCCTAGCCAGGGCACAGAGGAACTGAGGCATTTCTCAAGCTTCTCTCTCTCTCTGCTTGCTGCAGTTTTCCCAGCCCCAGCTATCAGAAGCCCCTTGATGCCCTGAGCTGCTCAGTAAGGAGCTTCCCTAAAAACTGCCTGTAGGCCTAAGCACCAGATGGCAGAATAATAGGCATTAGTGCATTTCTTATGGGGTGGGGCACAGTTCCCCGGGCAGTGGCAAGGATTTCAGGCAATGCAATGCCTGAGTTCCACCCTGACTTGCCTCCCAGCTTGCCTTCTGCTCGGGTCCTGTAACAGTGACTGTCCATCCTGTTCAATCCCATGAAGTGTATGGACACTCAGAGCTGGATGCAACCTGTCCTTCCTTGGCAGCTGTCTCTTGGTTGGGACCCTAGGCTTCCTGCTCACCTGCAGCTTCAACCTGGCCATCTCCTCTGACTGTCACACTTTAGGCTCTCAAGGGGGCATGGCATTGCTTCAAGGTGCTGTTGGCTTAAATTTTGTTATTTATTTGCACAGACTAAGTATGTAATAGCAGTTTTGCTGACCAGTGAGACAAAAAGGTCCAGAAACTGATCCATGCATATCATTCACCTAATTTATGGCAAAGGTGACACTACAGTCAATTTTTTTAAAAGAGAAGTGTTGGGTCAATTGTGTATGTATACAGGAAAAAAAAAAAAAAAACCAAACAAACCCTGTCTTTGCCTCTATGTCACACATACACCAAAATCAATTTCAGTTGGATTACAGAGCTAAAGCAAGCAGACCTCTGGAAGAATACATGGGAGAACATCTTCGAGCCCTGGAATAGTGTTTGTTGATTTAATTCATTATTTTAGTCATTCAACACAAAGTAGAGTATCATATCCTGGGCTTATCATATACTTGTCCTATACCGGGCTGTGTGCTGGGCAAGAGTGATACAAGAGTGAAAAAGACATGCTCCTGACCCTCAAAGAGCACACAGTTTAGTTGGGGAAAGAGATATGAAACAAATTATTTCTTTTCTTCTTTTTCTTTTTTTTTGTATAGGCAGAGTCTCACTTTGTCACCCTCGGTAGAGTGCTGTGACGTCACAGCTCACAGCAACGTCCAGCTCTTGGGTTTAGGCGATTCTCTTGCTTTAGCCTCCCGAGTAGCTAGGACTACAGGCGCCCCCCACAATGCCTGGCTACTTTTTTTTGTTGCAGTTTGGCAGGGGCTGGGTTTGAACCTGTCACCCTTGGTATATGGGGCTAGCGCCCTACTCACTGAGCCACAGGCGCCGCCCAAGAAACAAATCATTTCAACAAAGTATGATGAAACCCCTAAGAGTTATAGGGATCCAGAGGAAGGAGTTCCTATTTCAGAGTGAGGGAAGACTTTTTGTAGGAGGCAGTAGAAGGGGGAGGAGTTAGTCAGGAGGGGAGAGAAGGGGGTGGCAGGCAGGGAAACCAGCAAGGGCACTGGCGAGGAAGAGCAGGGCACACGATTGCAACTTGTTCCTTTAAAATGTGTGGACTGCTCGGCGCCTGTGGCTCAAGCAGCTAAGGCGCCAGCCACATATACCTGAACTGGCGGGTTCAAATCCAGCCTGGGACCTCCAAACAACAGTGATGGCTGCAACAAGAACAAAAAATAGCCAGGCATTGTGGCAGGTGGCTGTAGTCCCAGCTACTTGGGAGGCGGAGGCAGGAGAATCACTTGAGCCCAGTAGTTGGAGGTTGCTGTGAGCTGTGATGCCGCAGCTCTCTACCCAGAGTGACAGCTTGAGGCTCTGTCTCAAAATAAATAAATAAATAAATAAAAAATTAAAATAAAATGTGTGGACGTTCTCTTGGCTTATTTGTTGGCTTCCTGCTGAGAAGTATCAAATGTTTGTTTAGCACATTCACCACAACATGACATGTTGTCAAGGACAGGTATTGTTAGCCTAGTTTTACAGGTAGGAATTTGGAGCGCTTGGATAACGTATCCAAGTCCACTGGCTCTCTGGTGGAGATGATGACATTAGAACCCAGGTTTTTGGATACTTTTCTGTTCTTTCCATTATGCCATGTGGCTGCTAATAGCCCAAACGAAGCCTTTGGGACATCATAGAGCTGAGAATTTTAAGGGAAAGAGGAAGGATGCTTCAAGCCAGGTTTACAATCAGCCAGGCTGGTGCCTGCAGGTTGCTCGGCATACATAAAGGTAAGGGACTGAAATAGAGCAGATTATATGGATAGGATCGCAAGGGGTCAGGGTCACAGATGTGCTGAGTTGAAAGCATCCATTTTACACTAAATGGCTCTGAATGTAGGGAGGTGGCTCTGGAAGAAAATGCACACTTGGACGCCATGCCTAACACTTGCCACTAGGTGGGGCTCACATGCAGGCATAAACAAGCAACTTGAGGGTTTTGCAGAGCATAGGGGATTGTGCTGTTCTCTCTAAGAGATACTGTGACAGAAGCAGGAGGCTTTGGACACATGCAGGATGACAATCTCCACTTGAAGTCCTGCTAAGATATGCCTAGGTCACTTGCAAATCTCGGGTTGAATATCACTGATGGCCTTAGAGGGTGCATGTGCCCTGGAACCAGCCAGGGAAGCTGGAAGGAGGGGCTGCTCCGCCTGCATTTACCTGCAGGGGTCCACAAACAGCTGTTTTAGGACTATAGAAAGATTATGGTCCCTCTTGCTTTCCATACATATGTAAAACACAGCACTGTGCCCATAAGACCCCAGATGTACATAGTGCTGAACTGTAAGGAGTATCTTTCCAGATTTTCTGATGGCCAAATTCTAGTTGAGCTCATCAGACCTAGTCTCCTTTTTTCATTTTCTGGTACCCTGTTTTGGGGTCCACTGGGAAATCCATGTGGCTGACAAGCAAATCTCTTACCTAGTTTGAAATTTCAGTTTTCTTCTCTGTGACATGGGGATAGCTGATACCTACTAGGGCTCCTGTGAGCATCCTAGTACCAGAGACTGTCGCAAACTGTAAAATACTATATATGCTCATTGTGGCTCTACTTATAGCATACGGTGTTCTTATGGCATAAATTATGCCTCCTCTTCCTTCTAGGTGGCACTGTGTGGTGCACCAGGCATGGTTCCAAGTATTTTGTCATTCAAAAGGCCCCACACCCTGTATAGCCAGTGGTCTGTATCCCT
Source organism: Perodicticus potto (assembly GCA_963574655.1). Lineage (NCBI taxonomy): Eukaryota > Metazoa > Chordata > Mammalia > Primates > Lorisidae > Perodicticus > Perodicticus potto. The sequence goes on along the minus strand of CAUYRH010055477.1, from coordinate 10,634 downwards.
AGAAGCATGGAGCTTTGAACCCAAGTTAGTAGCGTCAAAACCTTGAAATCTGGGGCTCACTAATACCCTAGATGGCCTTTCCTGATCAAAGACAAATTGGTGCAATAGAAAGTCAAGTGCCTTACCTTCCGCAATTCATTGGCTTACCAGATGGAGGCTTAAAAGTGGTCCACCCTGTGGTTCTCACCTTCCTTTGTGCTCACCTTCAGCCTCCAGGCTCTCGCTTGACTTAGCTCTTTCCCACTCGCAATGTGCTACTTTATCTTGGGATGAAACAAGAAAGAGGAAGAGTATGGAAGAGCAGGAAGAGCAGGAGAGGAATGCCTGGCTCTCAGTGTGTCCTGCTGTCTTTGCATGAATGAGGAAAAGGTGAGGAGCTTCTCCACCCCTGGCACCATTTAGCTTCTGTTAGGGACTTGACAGTTCCAGGATATATTTGACATTGCCTTGTTCTGGCCTTGTTGACTGGAGGCATGGTGGGCATACAGAATCAGGAAATATAAGACACTTTTCTTCAGGATGGCAGGCTCCTCACCACCTGAGAGCTGGCATCTCCCATCTTCTGTCTCAAAGGTCCTAAGATGGTCTGGGAGCCTCACAGGTCAGAGAGCTTCATCCAGGAGATGGGTGTGCACCAGATGGGCATCGGCTGTGGTGCTCTTCAGTTTTTGTGATTTCATGGAGGGATGCCTATTTTTACAAGGTTCATGGTTATTGTTTGAATTTTAGTAAAAGGAGAAAGATTTATGCCATCTGAAGAGAAACCAGAGTATTGAATTTTAAATTGATTAGGAAAGTGGGGAGTGGTTGTAAGAAGGGGAGGGGCAGAAGATGTATTTTGTAAATGTATCAAGCATCAGAAGGAAAGGAAGACCCTTTGGTCCTGAGGTCTGGGATTCTAAGACTGGATCCTATTAATTTGCTTTAATTAAGTTGTAAATGACTGATACCTTGAGCGCCATCCTTACATTTTACACAGGAACTATAAACAAAGCACCTGTCAGCAGGATTCTCCAGACAGCCTTTCCAGGAAGATACAAAAGGCGCTAAACCCCTATGAAGATCCCTTTCTCAGCTCCCAGAAGTACACATGAATAACCTCAGTCAGCACTTCCAGGAGGAAGCAGCTCTAGTGGGTCACACAGGCCAGGGTGGACTTGGAGCCAGGCTCAGCGACACCTCTCTAGGTCAGCCACACCCCCTGTGCCCCACAGACACCTTTGGCCAAACCACACTGGAATGATAAACTTGGTCCCTTTCCATGAGTGCCCTTGGGAGAGAGGAGGGCCAGAAATAAACCTCTACTCCTTTTCAGGAACACTTTCAAAGGCAAATATTTAGGACTGTGGGGAGATCTCAAGTCCCAGTTTCTGATGCAGCAAGTGTGATCCCTGCACAGGGCCAGTCATGTGCAGATGGGAAACAATTAGGGAATCAGTCAAGTATCTGCTAAGTGCTTTCCAGCCAGACTCTAGGCAGGCCAGTGGTAGAGTGACTGCATAGGGATGCCCAGGTGGGGCGCAGAGCAAGGACACTCAGCTCCAGAGGGAAGGGGGAAGTCGGAAGAGTTGTCTGACTAGTTGCAGTCAGCCAAGCAAGGAAGGGGCAGAAGGTCTTCCAGGCAGAGGAGCAGCTTGTGCAAAAGCACCAGGCTTGGCAAGCAGCTCTGCCTACTGGAGAAGGAGCCCTGCTGAGAGATGAGATCAGAGAGGTGAGTGGGCCGCTTAGGAGGGTTCAGAAGAGGAAGGAATACCCAAGGGTACACTACAGAGTCTTAAGTCAACACTACTGGCAGAAACTCCGAGGGTCTGGTCTTATTCCCGCGACAGCCCAGACCAGGAAGGCCAGAGGGCGCAGAGCTGCGAGGGCAGAGGTCCTTTATACTAGATTAAACCTGAATCACTTGGAAGGCCCTCGCATGCCTAGCCCCTCTGAAGGTTATTGATTCTCAGTGTCTCACACTGTGATTTGTAGCTGCAGACAAATGGGAAGTGGCTGGTCTGGTTGGCATGGTATTTACAGAATCGGTCGCTGTGTTATGGGGCACAGCCCAAAACAGCCAGGGCAGGGGCCTGGGAACCTGAAGCCCCTCCCCAACCCCCATGAAGGGGTGATATCCCCCAATCCAGGACTACACCCAGCCTGAGGCCACAGGGATGGGAAGATTCCCTCACTCCCTCTCCTCTCTCCCCTCCCCCCCCAGTCTCACCCTGTGGGCATCCTCCTTGCTGGTCATGTCCAGTTTGGGTATCAGAGCTCTGGTTATATCATTCCATATTTCCTGAGATGGGAATCTTCGTGTTAATGGCTATAGCACAGAGGGTCAAGGAAAGGGCACTGGTGTCAAATGCTAATACTGGATAAACCAGATAGAGCGGGGAAAGCACCCAACTTCTCAGGACCTGTGATTTCTCATCTGTGAAAGGGATTGAGGTCTCCACCTCGCACGAGGCCCAGACACAGCCCAGTCCTTCCCGCCGCAGTCCGGCACCTTGCCGAGGTGCGTTCTCCTGCCATTCTGGGCAGGAAGGACACAAATCTCCCCTGATTTGCAGAGGCCTGGCTGAGCCTCTGCCCCCCACATCCCGCGCTGGGCTTGCTTCCCGGCTTCCTCACGACTCACCGCCTGTGGGTGGCAGCAGTGGGACACGCTGCCTAGGCCAGGCCTCCTCGCCAGGCTATGCAGAGTCTGGGATAGAAAGTTCTCCTTTGCGCAGTGAATGCAGCTTGGGTCGATTTGTTTTTAAATGGGTGATGTTTGAGGCTCCTTTATGAAAGCCCTTCACATCTGGCATTCAAAGAAAATAATCAGTCTAGACTATCAGGCCCGATAACAGCTTGTATGAAATTTGGGCCCGACTTTGCAATAAAAGTGCCTCCCTGCTCCAAGCAGGCTCTCCCGCCCTCTCCCTCCTTCTCTTCTTGTGACCTTTTATCTCAGCGGGAGCCCTGACTAGAAAGAGGGTTCTGGAAATGTGGTGTGTTTCTCATTAAGTTTCTGCAGCATAAAAGTCACGTGGTGCAAAGAGCTTTTCTTCCCCCTTCTCCTTTCTTTACCCTACATGTCTACATTAACTCCTGCTGCTTAGGTTTTATTTAATTTGAGATGATTGAAGACTGAAATCTTGTTGATATGAAGATCTAAAAAAGTCTGTTTCTAGGCTGCTGGTGCTATGTTTGGCTCAGTTTTCTTCAGCACCGAGGTGGCCAAACAGAGTTTCAAATAGAATCAGTCCTTTGCCAGGGACCAAAATGTCCTCCTTTCTCTTCCCTTTCCACATCTGTAAACTTCTTTCCTTAAAACTTGAGGCTAGGACTTGGGGGATTTTAATGCTAGCTGGACCCAGACTTCTAAGGGGCCCTAAGGAGTCCCTGGGAGCTTCAAGGGGTCTCAAAACACAGTGAATAGAATAGTTGCTTCCTTCCCTGCTTGGTTGAGAGGCTGTCTTATGAGCCCAGTGGTTTGTGGAAATGAATGGAGATGGGGAGCGAGTGGGGGGAGGCCACAGATCCTGACAGGTGGGAGTTTATGCAGCTGTTGTCTCAAAATAGGCTCTCAGCTTCATGCCTAAAGAAAAGGCCTGTGAGAGCATGAACTGAGTCACACCTGTGCAGGTGAGCAAAATATGGGTGTGTACCGAGGCTCCCTCCTTATCCAGTGCTTTGCAGCACTGAGCACCTGGACTCCTCTTCCCTTGGGCCCCAAATGGTGGTCTTTTTTTCTTTTTCTTTTTTTGCAGTTTTTTTTTTTTTTTTGGCTGGGGCTGAGTTTGAACCCGACCCCTCCGATATATGGGGCCAGAGCCCTACTCCTTTGAGCCACAGGCGTCGCCCCAAATGGTGGTCTTTGGTAGTTGGAGGGCCAGTCTGGCATCTTCCTTCAAAGAACAATAGGGTCCTTGTCCCTACCTTACAGTTGCTGAGCAGGGGCCCATTCTTTGCTGTGCTGGTTTCGTTTGCAAGGCTGATCCCAGGTAGAAATGCTGATGGCTATCTTTTTTTTTTAAGACAGAGTCTCACTATGTCGCCCTTGGTAGAGTGCTGTGTGGTCTCACAGCTCACAGAAACCTCAAACTCTTGGGCTTAAGTGATTCTCTTGCCTCAGCTTCCCAAGTAGCTGGGACTACAGGTACCCACCACAATGCCTGGATATTTTTTTGTTGTTGCAGTTGTCATTGTTGTTTGGTAGGCCCGGGCTGGTTTGGAACCTGCCAGCTCCTGTGTATGTGACTGGCGCCCTAACCATTGAGCTATGGGCACTGAGCCGCTGATGGCTGACTTGATGCCTGACTTCTTGCTGCTTTTTGACATGCTATCTCTATCCTGGCACATCGTGTCCCCCTCTATTTCCAATACTCAGCCCTATCCACTTAAACTTCTGTTCTGAATAAGAGAATAGAAATGAGGAGTGGGGAGTCCGCTTTCAGTTTGACTGCCACTACCTCCCTGGTGAGCTGGGTGAGTCCCTGCCATCTTTGCACTTGTCCTTGGCCGCACAGTCTGGGTGGATCTGAGGTTTGCCAGCTTGTAGCAGGGGTCAGCAAACTATTTCCTGCTGAGTATGCTTTCCTAAATAAAGTTTTATTGGAACCCAGCCACACTCAGTCCTTTACATATGGCCTATGGCTATTTTTGTGCTACAGTGACAGAGTTGAGTAGTTGCAACAAAGACTATGGCATATAAAGCCTACAATATTTACTACCTGGCCCTTTACAGAAAATATTTTCCACTCCCTGGTCTATGACTTTGGTTATTTTATTTTCCAGGGGATGAGGCAGAATTGCTTATGAATCACAGTAATATTGTTATGTGGAACAAGATCCTGGTGATCGGTCATGTGAATGAGGCTAAGGTTGTTGCAGGATCCCAGCCAGAAAGCAGGTGAAGGAATCTGTATCAGTTAGCTTGGGCTGTCATACTATAGGCCTAGTGGCTTGACTGAAATTAGTGTCTTAGGGTTCTGAAATCCAGTAGTTCATGATCAAGGTAGAAGTCCATGATCAAGGTACCAGAAGGGTAGGTTGTATTCTGAGTCCTCTTCTCTTGGGCCATAGGTGGACACCATCTCACTGTATCCTTGCATGACCTCTTCTTTGTGCTTATGCAGAAAAAGCAAGAGTGAGCAAGGGGGAGAGAAGAGTAAGCTCTTGGCGTCTCATTTCTTATAAGGGCACTGATCCTGTTGGAGCAGGTTGCCTCCCTTATGACCTCTCCTGGCCTTGATTTCTTCTTAGGGGGGGAATACAAGATTTCTTCTTGTATTCTTGCCAAATACAATCACATTGGGGAATCAGGGCTTTAACATAGGAATTTGGGGAGAGCACAATTCAATCCATAATAGAATTATCTCTTTCCCAGGAGACTTTCTAATTATTCCAAACTGCTGGGTGGGAAACTACATCAGTGGAGGTCAGATGCTTCCTCTGTGTCTTAGGTCACATTCCCCAGAAGCCAACCCTAAGAGAAGGACTTACTTGCAAGTGATGCACTGCCACTGAGGACGTGCTAAAGTAAAGGACTGGTAAAGGAGCCAGGAAGGACAGGGGAGAGCTAGGCCAAGCCTTGCGAGGATGCTCTGGAGTGTGAGTTGCATCTCAGAGTCTGATGTGCCCCACCTTTCAGTCAGTGGCTTGGGAGGGACAGTGTCTCCCTGGCATTTCCGGTCTCTGCAGGTGTGGGCAGAGTAGCTCTAGCCGCCTGAAGGCAGCCCTGCAATGGAGTTCTTAGGTGCTGGTGGCAGAAGGAAGATCATACAGAAGCCAGGGAAGGTGTCCAGCAACCGTGAAAGGGACTGGAGGGGGTTTGGGCAGAGTGTTGACTGTGTTGCCATGTTCCAAAGAGAAAAGTCTGAGTCAGTAACAAAGTTGAGATGAAGAATATCTAGGCTCATTTTGATAACACAAAATTGGGAACATCTGCAAGCGTGTTCTATACTTGGAACTCATCTGAGGACAGAACCGTACTAGATCTTTTGTTTTGTTTTTTTTTGAGACAGAGCCTCAAGCTGTCACCCTGGATAGAGTGCCGTGGCATTGCAGCTCACAGCAACCCCCAATTCCTGGGCTCAAGCGAGGCTCCTGCCTCCGCCTCCCAAGTAGCTGGGACTACAGGCGCCCGCCACAACGCCCGGCCATTTTTTGGTTGCAGCCGTCATTGTTATTTGGCAGGCCCGGGGGCTGGATTCGAACCGCCAGCTCAGGTGTACTTGGCTGGCGCCTTAGCCCGTTGAGCCACAGGTGCCGAGCCTGATTTGTATTTTTAATAAATCCTCAGGTAATTCTGATGCATGCTAAAGATAAGGACTCTTGAAAACATGAAGGCAACACCAGCAGCACACGTAAAAATTATTAATAATTATGATTAGCTGGTTGTGGTTGTGCACACCCGTAGTCCCAGCTACTCAGGAGGCTGAGGCAAGAGGATAGGATGAGCTAAGGAGTTCAAGGTTGCTGTGAGCTATGATGTGGTCACCGCAGTCTAGCCTAGGTGACTAAGACCCAGTCTCTTTTTACTTTGGGGGGGACAGAGGCTCACCTTGTCACCCTTGATAGAGTGCCCTGGCATCATATCTCACAGCAACCTCAAATCCTTGGGCTCAAGTGATTCTCTTGCCTCAGCCTCCCAAGTAGCTGGGACTACAGGCACCTGCCACAATGCCCCGCTATTTTTAGAGACAGGGTCTCAGTCTAGTCTCAAACTTCTGAGTTCAGACAATCTGCCCAGCCTTGGCCTCCCAGAGCGCTAACGTTACATTGTGAGCCCCTGCGCCTGCCTTGAGACCCTGTCTCTTAAAAAATATATTATTAGATTGGGCGGCGCCTGTGCCTCAGTGGGCAGGGCGCCAGCCCCCTAAACCGAGGGTGGCAGGTTCAAACCTGGCCCCGGCAAAACTGGAACAAAAAAATAGCCAGGCGTTGTGGCGGACGCCTGTAGTCCCAGCTACTCGGGAGGCTGAGAAGCCCAGGAGTTGGAGGTTGCTGTGAGCTGTGTGACACCACGGAACTCTACCGAGGGCAATAAAAGTGAGACTCTGTCTCTACAAAAAAAAAAAAAAAATATATATATATATATATATATATATATATATATATATATATATAATATATGTAAAATATATTATAATCTAAAATTAGATTGTTCAAGCACAGAGTAGGGCAGAGCCGGGTGGGTGAGAGAGGCTCTGCCCAAGGCAGGGGACCTCCTGGCAGAGGGGGGCAGGAGGCCGGCAGCTTCAGCCCCCGGGGTCCCTAGGGCTCATCGCTCCCCTGGCTCCCCAGATTCACCGTGAGAACATGGCGCAGGCACTTAGTCCTGACATGCTGGCCACCGACCTCGCCTACTACCTGGTCCGCAAAGGGGTAAGTATGAGGCAGCCTGGGGCGGGAAGTGGGGGGATGAGGATTTGAGATGTCCCCCAGGGGATAGGGGCGGCCAGAATGGGGCGAAGGCATTTGGGAATACCAAAAAGAGGAGGAAGCTTGCTTGAGCACTGCCTTTCACCCTAGATGCCCTTCCGCCAGGCCCACGAGGCCTCCGGGAAAGCCGTGTTCATGGCAGAGACCAAGGGGGTCGCCCTAAACCAGCTGTCGCTGCAGGATCTGCAGACCATCAGGTGCGGCCTCTCCCTTCCGTCTGCTCGCCCTTGGTAGGTGGGCCCGGGTGCCCGGAGCCTGCGGTGGCCGGCCGCTCTGGCCCATCATCTCCTTTCCCCCCAGCTCCCTGTTCTCCAGTGACGTGCATCGCGTGTGGGACTACGGGCACAGCGTGGAGCAGTACGATGCCCTGGGGGGCACGGCGCGCTCCAGTGTTGACTGGCAGATCGGCCAGGTGCGGGCGCTGTTGCGAGCCCAGCAGGCTTAGACTCGATTCCACGCCTGCTCTCAAATAAAGTGGACCTAAGAGGAGGCTGCCGCATGTTTCCTCTCCAGCCTGTCTCATGGGTGGGCTTTGGGGGGTCCATTGAGCTGGCCAGTGGGAGCCATCAAGGAAGTGGAGAAACGACAAGGATGATGATAGTCACAGATGGGGAAGGGGGCCTCCCATCACAGCCCCTGCCCTTCCAAGCCCCACCCCCTTGAAACGGTATTACATTGACCTCTTGCCTTGGGTGCCTTGGTCCTGCTGACAGGGACTGATGGTAGGGCTAGCCCAGCAAGGCACTGTCGATCCCTGTTCCTTCCCCGGTGTTCCCTGGACTCCCCTGGCTCTCATCCTCCCCTTACTCAGCCACCCTTTTCCTGGGCCATTCAGGCACATAACAGAGTGTCCCCTGGGCTGAAGCCCATGCCACAGCTGCTGGGATAACCTGTGCTCTAGTAAGAGACATGGTGTATTGGTGGTAAAGTCATTTTCCCAGCTAGTGTGTGATGCCAGGCACTAAGTTAGCTTCAACACAAAGGTGAAGACGATGCCTCCCTTTTATCCCAGAGAGTAACATACAGATAAATTCCCTCACACTAACTGTGAGATACGGGTGACAAATACAGGGCCTGGAGGGGGCCTGACCCATGTAGTGGTCACACTGGGTCAGCAGAGGGCCCTGAGGCCAGGCCTGGCACAAGGTAAGTGTTCAGTGGAGCCCACGGAGACACAGACTTTCTCTACACAAATCTGATAAGAAAGGTCTGAAATTTACATTGATTTTTGTTTTTTATCTTCAGCACCTGTTTACATCTCAGTGTGATCTTATGCTGGTTTCATTTGGCCACTTTAACAAATTATTGCAAACTTAATGGCTTAAAACAACATAAACATATTATCTTATAATTCCATACAATTGAAGTCTAAAATGGGTTTTACTGAGATAAAATAAAAAGTCAATAGGGCCAGGCTTGCTTCAGAGGCTCTAGAGGAGAATTTGTTTCCTTACCTTTTCCAGTTCCTAGAGGCCACCTGCATTCCTTTTCTTATGGCCCCTTCTTCCACTTTTAAGACCAGCAGTGTAGTGTCTTTAACTTTCTCTGCTTCTGTTGTCCATCTCCTTCTGATTGGCCCCTCTGCCTCGCTCTTCTTTTTTTTTTTTTTGTTACAGCGACAAATACTGAATACTTTATTTAACAAACTCAGAACCCCCAGGTACATGTAAAATAACAATACAAAAGTTGATGGGTATCAAACAGCTCAAGTTCACATTTAATCAATTATTTTTAATTATATCAGTTTTGTTCAAGAGAATGTTTTCCTTACATTCAACCATGATCGGTCTTTAGTCTTAACAGTACCCAAAACAAAGTTACATGTAAGGACTGACTAGTTAAGGTTTAAAACACCCTCAAAGTCATTCTCTGTAGGTTGAGACAGGACACACGCCTGAAATAAATGTTAGTCTATTCTTTTTCAAGGAAAAAAAAAGAAAAAAGTCATGTCAATGGTTTTAAAAATTGAGTATTTTGTGAAGCAGCAGATGAAATATATTCAGTACCAGCCTATACCAAAAACCCTGGCAATGGCAAGATGTGTGGCTTAGGAAGAAAATATGACCTTTAGATAAAATCCCTGTAGCATCTGACCACGCTTTTATCTCTTAAAAAAAAGAACCTCACCTTCTTCAGTGTCTGCCTCGCTCTTCTAGTGACCCTGTGATTAATTGGATCCACTCAAATAAATAAAAATAATCTCCTTATCTCAGATATTTTACTTAAATATATTTATAAAAGTCCCTTCTATGTAAGGCAACATTCACAGGTTCTAGAGACTATGATATGTACGTGTCTGGGTAGTCATTATTCAGCCTGCTGTCTGACTCAAAGATTCATGTCTGTCTCACATGCAGTGGGATACATTTATCCTACCCCCAAATCCCAGTATTATTGGCATCAACTCAAGTCCAAAATCTCACATATTGGTCAGGCACGGTGGCTCATGCCTGTAATCATAGCACTCTGGGAGGCCAAGGCAGGTGGATTGCCTGCGCTCACAGGTTCGAGACCAGCCTGAGTCAGAGCAAGACCCCCGCCTCAAAAAATAGCCAGGTGTTGGGGCAGGTGCCTGTAGTCCCAGCTCCTCGGGAGGCTGAGACAAGAGAATTGCTTGAGCCCAAGAAATTGAGGTTGCTGTGACCTATGACGCCAAAGGTGGCAAAATAAGACTGTCTCAAAAAAAAAAAAAAAAAATCTCATGTATATCTCATTAGCTCAAAAGCCCCATGACCAGGTGTGGTGGCTCAAGCCTGTAATCCCAGAACTCTAGGAGGCCGAGGTGGGTAGATTGCCTGAGCTCAGGAGTTCGAGATCACCCTGAGTAACAGCGAAACCCCATCTCTAAAAATATTTGGGCAGGGGCGGAGCAAGATGGCAGCTGAGTAACAGCTTCCTTGTGGCTGGGCATGGTGAGGCTGGGGAGAGAGGACTTCAGGCATCTCTGGCAGGCGGGATCTACCCAGGAACTTCCCCTTGGAGACAGGGAGACAGCGTGAGGCTTCTGGACACCCTGAGGAAGGCAAAAGCGGCGGAGACTGGGCAAGTGGTTGCGTCTGTTCATTCGGTCTGATCCTGTTGGCGGCTGTGGGTGGGGCAACAGTGGGACCATAGGCTGGAAAGGCCTTGCCTGTGAGCTGTTTGGGTTTCTTTTGGACTTGGCACTCGGTTGAACTGCCTTGGGAGAACTTGGGCAGGAGTGTGGGGGTTTTTGAGTG
>CAUYRH010055476.1:0-25111 GCA_963574655.1 Perodicticus potto | reverse complement strand
CTCAAGCTGTCACCCTGGATAGAGTGCTGTGGCATCACAGCTCACAGCAACCTCCAATTCCTGGGCTCAAGCGAGTCTCCTGCCTCCGCCTCCCAAGTAGCTGGGACTACAGGCGCCCGCCACAACGCCCGGCCATTTTTTTTCTGGTTGCTGCCGCCATTGTTGTTTGGCGGGCCCAGGCTGGATTCGAACCCACCAGCTTAGGTGTATGTGGCGGGCGCCTTAGCCTGTTGAGCCATAGGCGCCAGCCCTTCTAAAGTTTTAAATCTTAATTTTTTCAAATGAAGAAACTGAGGCTCAAAGAGGTTAAGAAACTGCACACCAGTGTAAGGGACAGAGTGTTCTGGTGGCATGTTCCATGGGCTTTCCACTCATCATAGATCGCTTTCTGGCTTCTAGCTTGACTGAGAGGAGGGTGCTGATGCCATTAAATAAGACAGAGAGAACAGAGGAGGCCTGACAGGTACAGGAGGAAGAAGGGCTGAGACATGAGTTTTGTGCTCAGTTCCTAGACATCCAGAAACTAGGGCTAGAGGAAGTAAATTTGGAAATAATCTGCTAATACAGTAAGCGGATGATGACACTGAATTAGGAGAACAGTAGATGCTGTGATTTGAAATGTACCCCTACAAAAGATGTTCAAGTCCTAATCCTTACCCTGGCTCTCAATGCGATGACTTTATTTGGAAACAGGGTCCCTGGAGATGATCAAGTTTAGATGAGGTCATTATAGTAGGACCAAATCCAATTTTACTGGTGGTCTTGTTATACAAAGGGGAAATTTGGACACAGGGACAGACATACATAGAAGGAAGACAATGTGAAGACACACGGAGAATGCCATCTATCATTCAAGGAACACCTCAACTACCAGAAGCTAGGAGAGAGAAGTGGAACAGGTTCTTTACCACAGTCCTCAGAGGACGCGAACCCAGCCAACACCTTGATTTTGAATTTCTATCAGAACTGTGAGGCAATACATTTCTGTTGTTTAAGTTACTCAGTTTTTAGTGCATCATTATGGTAGCCCTAAAAAAATAGTATGGTAGTTTATTGCTGACTTTGGAAAAGAGCCTCTAAGTAGAAAGCAGATAAGGGGCTAAGAAATGAAGCCATAAACTGCAACAATAAAATAGCTGGGCGTTGTGGTGGGCACCTGTAGTCCACCTACTCAGGAGGTTGAGGTAAGAGAATGGCCTAAGCCCGAGAGCTGGAGGTTGCTGTGAGCTGTGATGCCATCACTCTACCGAGGGCAACAAAGTGAGACTTTGTCTCTTAAAAAAAAAAAAAGTAGCCAAGCATTGTCAGTAAGGCGCCAGCCCCATATACCGAGGGTGGCGGGTTCAAACCCAGCCCCAGCCAAACTGCAACAAAAAAAATAGCTAGGTGTTGTGGCAGGAACCTGTAGTCCCAACTACTCGGGAGGCTGAGGCAAAGAATCACCTAAGCCCAGGAGTTGGAGGTTGCTGTGAGCTGTGTGATGCCACGGCACTCTACCGAGGGCAATAAAGTGAGACTGTCTCTAAAAAAAAAAAAAAAAAGAAAGAAAGAAAGTAAAAAGAAAGAAATGAAGCCATAGCTTTCATCTAGAGATATAAAATCTAAGGTTTCTTTTTTTCTTTCGAGACAGAGTTTTATTTGTCGCCTTCAGTATAGTGCTGTGGTGTCACAGCTCACAGAAGCATCTAACTATTGGGTTCAAGTGATTTTCTTGTCTCGGCCTCCTGAGTAGCTAGGACTACAGGTGCCCGCCACAACACCAGGCTATTTTTAGAGAGGAGGTCTCACTCTTGTTCAGACTAGTCTCAAACCTGTGAGCTCAGGCAATCCATCCACCTTGGCCTACCAGAGTGCTAGAATTACAGGTGTGAGCCACCATCCCCAGCCTTAAAATCTAAGTAGGTTTCTATGACTTCTACTCTAGCCAGAATAGAATTCCCTTCTCCCTCTGCAGGACTATGTGTATGCTTTTATCACTATTTTTTTTTTTTTTGGTGACAGAGTCGCAAGCAGTCACCCTGGGTAGAGTGGTGTGGTGTCATAGCTCACCTCCAACTCAGGCTCAAGCAATTCTCTTGCCTCAGTTTTTCTATTTTTAGTAGAGATGCTTTTGCTCAGGCTAGTCTAAAACTTGTGATCTCAAGCAATCCATCTGTCTTAGCCTCTCAGAGTGCTAGGATTACAGGTGTGAGCCACTGCACCCGGCCCACTATTTCTTTTTATTACCGTGGCTTTACTGTAACTTTACCCCCCTCGTACAAGTGATTTATTAAGAAAGCAACTCCAGAAAGAAAAAAAAGGTAGGGAGGGGTGATACAATTCAGGGTAAGCATAAAATCAACCAAGAATGTAATTATAGGCAAAGTATCAGCCTCAACTTTTTCACTGTCAGGAGTTCTAGACAATAAATTATCCTTAAAGGTTTGTCCAGTTCAAGGCAAGGAGGCTGGGCTTTCCTGCTCTCACACCAGTCTGTTTCTATAAAGGTCCTCCTCTGGAATCTAAGTCTCTTGGCGTTTAGGGCTCTCTGTTGTCTTGCAGAGAGAGAGAGAGACTGCAAAGGCAGGTGGGTTCTGGCGCTGACGGGCACAAGGTAAGGGTCTATGACGCCCTTCCTGGAAGAGGGCACAACTGAAACAGGGACCTTACCTAACAAATGCAAACACTGTAACCTAATTGTTTGAATCCTCATAATAATCTGAAATAAATTTTAAAACAAAGTAAAGACATTTCAGAGGTAAAAACCTGTCAGTATCTTCTGAACATTTGGAGGAGAGGAAAGAAGAGCAGCTAAAGATAGATCTGTCTATGGTTTTATGTACATAGTTGGTACTCTTCCCAGAATCCCCTTGATTCCTTACCAGTTTTGTGTGCTATCACTATTTCTTAATTCAAAATATTCAAGTGCAATAGGCTGCTTGTGGACTATGTGAGGGCTTTTTTGCTTGTCTGTGGTGGCAGATACAGTGAAAATTAGGCACAGACTTTTTTTTGTTAACCCATCAGCTTTCATTAATGTTTGTGTATTTAATGTGTGACCCAAGAAGATAATTCTTCCAAAGTGGCACAGAAAAGCCAAAAGGTTGAACATCACTGATGGATTCATAAGTTTTTTTCTTTTTGAGATAGAAACTCACTGTTAACTGGAAATACAGTAGCATCATCATAGTTCACTGCAACCTCAAACTCCTGAGCTCAGGCAATCCACCTGCCTCAGCCTTCCACAATACAGGGATTACGGATAAGTCACTGCGCCCAGCCTCACCAATATTTTTAAAGATTGAAACTTTTGGGTGCTTGTTCTCAGATCAACTGCATTTTGAGATTCTTGCTCAGAAATAGGGTTTCAAACTACTAGGTGCAGAAATCACCAGGCCAAAATTAATACAGTCTTCCCACTGGGGTCTTCTTGTTAAGAACCCTTCCCGTTCCTCTGTAATTCTTAAAATGTCTCTGATTCCTGTGTGTGCTGCTTCTGAAGAAGGGTGGTAATTGTCCATCATCTAGTCTGACAGTGGCTCAATTCTAGTAAGAACAGTGTTTAAACGTGCTGTGAATCTCTAAGGATCTATTCTTAATTTGACAATGTAGACTGTTTACTACCATTAATTGGGAAACTTAATAACTGGTGAACAAAATGTACTTTTTGGGGAAAAAAATCCAGATTTAAAACTGTACTTTGTCACCCTGAGGTTGAGTGCCATGGTTTCATAAAAGCTCACAGCAACCTAAAACTCTTAGGCTCAAGTGATCATCATGCCTAAGCTTCACAAGGAGCCAAGACTACAGGCGCCTGCCACAAATGCCTAGCTAAATTTTCTATTTTAGTAGAGACAGAGTCTCACTCTTGCTCAGGCTAGTCTTGAACTCCTAAGCTCAAACAACGCACCCACCTCAGCCTCCCATAGTGCTAGGCATGAGCCACCAAGCCCAGCTTTAAACTGATATTTTTATACATATTTCACACTGTTGTGTTTTTATGTCCTAACTTCCCGGTCCAAATCATCGGATTGTTAGTGCAATGTTTGTAAAATCTAGCCTTCCAAATAGACAATAAACTTCAAAAGCTTATATTAATCTTACTTATGATCAGTAAAATATCTAACTTGTGTTCACTCTGACATCATTAGCCCTTTATCAACATTTGGCAGTGTAGCAAAGAGTAACTATATGAGATGTGTGTGTATATATGTATTTTTTGGGGGGGGGGGAGGCTGGAAAGGTAAATATATGAGGTTTTGACACATTTTTTTTTTTAATTTTTGAGACAGAGCCTCAAGGTGTCACCCTGGATAGAGTGCCATGGCATCACAGCTCACAGCAACCTCCAATTCCTGGGCTCAAGCGAGTCTCTTGCCTCTGCCTCCCAAGTAACTGGGACTACAGGCGCCCACCACAACGCCTGGCCATTTTTTTGGTTGTAGCCGTCATTGTTGTTTGGCGGGCCCGGGCTGGATTCGAACCCACCAGCTCAGGTGTACATGGCTGGTGCCTTAGCCCATTGAGCCACAGGCGCCGAGCTGGTTTTGACACATTTTATATTTCTTAGCTTTGACTTCCCCAATATAGCCAAGTGTCCCAGCAAACCATTTAACATTTGAATAGCCACAGCCATGAAACCTGCCAGTGTCGCCTAGCAGCTGACCATTCTAATAGCAGGACAAGCCAAGCATGATGTGTGCTGCAGTCCCAGCTACTTGGGAGGCTGAGGCAGGAGGACTGCATGAGCCCAGGTGTTCAAGGCTATAGTGAGCTATAATTGTGCCACTGGTCTCCAGCCTGGGTGACACAGCAAGAGCCTGTCTTTTTTTTTTTTTTTTTTGGAAAAGATTGGCTGAAGAGCTAGACATATTCACATGCCTCATTTGGAGTAAGAACCAAATGCTTCCACCTCCCTACCTTAACTGAGGGTGGTTTTCCAGGATTTCCACCCTTCCACCCTACAAATGGCTATTTCTTCCTGTCAATTTATTTTTTTCTGATTGGAGTAAGCTGCCCTGGTTGTGGTCTTATGGTTTGAACAGTTATATTTTCTGTCAGAACTATAGTTTCACGGCATATGCCAATCTATTTTTGCTTTTTTTTTTTTTTTTTTTGAGACAGCCTCAAACTGTCACCCTGGATAGAGTGCGGTGGCATCATAGCTCACAGCAACCTCCAATTCCTGGGCTCAAGCAAGTCTCCTGCCTCCGCTTCCCAAGTAGCTGGGACTACAGGCGCCCGCCACAACGCCCGGCCATTTTTTGGTTGCAGCCGTCATTGTTGTTTGGCGGGCCCAGGCTGGATTCGAACCTGCCAGTTCAGGTGTACGTGGCTGGCGCCTCAGCCCGTTGAGCCACAGGCACCGAGCCTATTTTTGCTTTTTTTAAGAGAAAAAGAGGCAGAGGAGATGGACACTGGCAAATGCTTTTAAACTTGATCTGAATCTATAAATACAGCTACAGGCTGGGACAGCAGAACCTTGACATTCTGCTTAGAGGAGCTCCAGGATAATGTAGTATCAAACACACATTCCCAGTTGTCTGATTAAATAAATTTAGAAATTAGGTTTCCAACAATAAACACCACAAATGTCCTCTGGGGCAGTGAGGGAAAAGGAAGTAGGGATGAATACAAGGGTGTTTGAATCATGTTTTCAATGCCTTGTTTCTTTTTGTTTTTTATTATTTTTATAATATTATTTTAGACATAGGGTTTCACTATGTTGCTTAGGCTGGAGTGCAGTGGCTTTTCAATGGCACAGCCATAGCTCACTGCCTCCTTAAACTCCTGGGCTCAACTATCCTCCCTCCTCGCCATCCCAAGGAGCTGACAGAGGCACAATTATAGTCATCATGCCCAGCCATTATTTCTTTTTTTTTTGAGACAGAGCCTCAAGCTGTCACCCTGGATAGAGTGCCGTGGCATCACAGCTCACAGCAACCTCCAATTCCTGGGCTCAAGCGAGTCTCTGGCCTCCGCTTCCCAAGTAGCTGGGACTACAGGCGCCCGCCACAACGCCCGGCCATTTTTTGGTTGCAGCCGTCATTTTTGCTTGGCGGGCCCGGGCTGGATTCGAACCCGCCAGCTTAGGTGTACGTGGCTGGTGCCTTAGCCCGATGAGCCACAGGCACCGAGCCCCAGCCATTATTTCTTAAGCTAGTGGTTGGCTTATGAGTTTTTAAAATTATTATTTTTTTTTTATATTTCTGAATGTCTAAAATAATCCATAATTTTAGAAAAGGTCCCCAAATGTGGGCTCAGTATAAAACATTTCATCTCTGTTAGCTTTCCATTATTACTTCTAGTCTTTGTGAAACAGACGACTATTTTACATAAAGAAAAGCACAAGCTCCTTGTGAAAGATACACAGTAGGTGGAACATTTAGCTTAAGTAATTCTACATAATTCTAACCAGCTAAAAAAAGTGTTAAACATTTCTAACGTATCATGTTTTCTATAAATTGAAGAATTCGAGACTCCTAAAGATTGAGATATACGTATTTTTTTCCCTGAAAGATCATTAATGATGTCATAATTTTTTTTTTTTAAGAAAACAACCAGTGTACACCATACCCTGCTACTGGTGAGAGTAAGGGATACTTGTATGGTCCTTTATAATGTGCTGGGGATTTTTCACATGTTACCTAATTTGATTAACACAATAGCTTTGTGTAGTTAATATTATTAGTAGATGAGGAAGCAGGAGATCAGAAAGGTCAAACAACTTTTTCCAGGTCTCAGAGCAAGTAAATAACATTGCTCCTTCTTCCTTACCCCCCCTACTGGCAAGACGGGTTAAGGTCAACTCGAGAGAAAAAAAGAGGTTGAGATAATGCCATGCGGTATTGATTCTCTCAATGTCCAATACTGTCATTTCTATAGAAACAATCAAACCAACAATCTCTCACCTGGCGATTCTGCAAGGTGCTCCTGCTTCTCTTCTCTGTCCTGAAACTGAATTAGATGTGACCACAAAGCTGACTTCCCCTGAAAGTACAAGGTACACAAAAATTTTTATTTCATAAGAAGTAATTCATCAGAAAATATTTTTTCATCAAAATCATTCACATTGAAACAGCCATAATTTAGAAGTTTGGTAACTTAAGCTCGTGCATTCCAAGCTGTGTGACATTCTGCGCATCTAACTCCATGTTATAAGGGTTATCCTTTACCTCACTGATGAGGCTGGCAAGAGCCAGGGGAAGAGAAGCAGCCACGCAAAAGGTCAGAGGGCACGCCCAGAGATTTCTGATGTCAGCTCAGTCCTCACTTACTTGTAATTAGAGCTGTCTACAATGGTCACATTAGTAGCCTATGCAATTAAAAGGCTCTAGCATCACAACTGTTGTTTGCGTATATCCCTATGTTCTATAAGTTTGGATATATGGAGTTGCGAGGAGGGAAAAGATTGGGGTGAGAGAGAAAGAGAAAAGAAACGTGTACATCAGAAAAAAGTCAGAAAGGGAGACTGAAGAGACAAAAGAGAAGAGTATTTAAATTTTTTCACGCTGAATTGTTAGATAACTTAAAATGGTAAAGAACTGTTAATTCTGGCTAGCAGATTTCTTTCCCAGATAGTGCCAAAAGCAGACATTTAATGGAATTTTGTCTCTGCAGTTAATGGTAATATAGACTACGCAATGGATGTGCTGTTTCATCCTTTCCTGCTTATCAGGAAAGATCCCCAAACCATCTCCTGACCATGGGTTATGTTTTCTTCTTCTGGAATTAAAATGCCTGTGGCAGACTACTAGTTATCTTGTGACAAAGGAACATACCATTTTTGACATCCCTTTTCCTCCTTGGTATACTTCTCAACAGGGGTCCTATGATAACTGGCCATGTCTCCAGGACCTCCTGAGACTGTACCTGCTTGACCTGTAAGCCATGACTCCATATCCTCTCCAGTAGGTCACAGAGGCTGGCGATCAAGGTGTTCTCCTCCAAGCCGGTGATGTTTGCTTCTCCATGGCCCAGTTCCACTGCTTCATGTCCCATCTTTTCTACCAGCATGCGTTTTGTCTGAAAATATTTACATGTGGTCACAAGCTACCCCAGCAGTGAAACCAAAACCCAGTAAGCCAATTACTAGAATAGGCTTCCCTTCGTTTTACCTCTAATTGCATTATTTTTAATCACCTTGAGAAAAATATCTTCTTAATCTCTGTGGTTAACTAACTAGAGTAATACCATTTAGGTGGTTAGAGAAAAGGAGGGTGACCAAAGAGAAAACAATATATTTATATGCTTAGTTTGACTACACTTAGGTAAAAACCATAATATAAGTAGGCAGCTCTAAATTTTTTAAGAACTCTAATTGTGAGTGAACCAGGACTCTTTTCCCCCCATCCTTCCTTTTTTTATCTCTTCTTTGCTCCTGAGTATGCACCAAAAAATGGAAAGGAAATGGAAATGAGTTTCATGTAAGATAATCTGCCTCAGTCTTAGCAGCCCTTACAAAATGTAAATGAGAGAGAATCTACTTCCTTTAGGCACTTCCACTAGTTCAGTGGTTCTCAACCTTCCTAATGCCGTGGCCCTTTAATACAGTTCCGGTGGGTTGTGACCCACAGGTTGAGAACCACTGCTCTAGTTCCTTACCCACCATATACTGATGCTGAAAATAACATATTTATTGAAAATGCAGAGAAGGTACCTAAGAAACAACTGTCAAAAAAAAGGAATGAAAATTATTGGCCAAAATGATGTTTTGAGTTTTGTTAATTAGTATGGCAATTTCTGACAAACAGAGATCTCTGAGAGGAGAGTGGGAGTACAACATATACACAAATTCACACCAGCGCTAAGGTGTTGTCCCTTTCAGGCATACAAACACATGTTTGGGCACAGGTAAGGTTGTATGCTGGTATATACACAGATACAAAAAAAGAGATTGTCATTCACATAAATGACAACACTCTCGACACAATTTATGAGTGGTTTAATACATCTGTCCACACTGGAGAGGAGGATAGACATGGCTGAAAAGGTAAAAAAAAAGGCACAGAGCTCCCATGTCACTGATTCTATGGGAAACTGAGAATCCATGGAGATTCAATACCTCAGCAGAGAGCAGATGAGCTCAATGCCACAGAAGATGTTTTCTTGTAGGAAAGTTACAGGCTCAAATGGGGTTGACCCAGCTCAGCTTAGACTCACACATGGTGTAAACATGAATGCGCCCGCTTTGGCACCAGTAAGTAATACATACCTTCATTCTACATTCTTTTAATAAGCCTTCTACAAATTTCCAGTTGGTCTGTGCAATCACTGCAGGAGACAGGTCTGACAATTTGGGTTGTCTCAGGTTTTTTCCTAAACTTCGTGCCTCTTGCATATATTTCTAAAAATTAGAGAGTATTTTTAATGCATAAACATTAGATATTCTTTTGATCTCCTTAACCTTACGCAAACATGTGCAAGAACATACAAGATGCAAAAAAGGCTGTTGGTGTATGTGTAACAGCAATGAAACTTCTAGTGGATCAAAGGCAGAAGACACTCGTATTCCACCCATAACCTGCTAATGCCTGTGAAAAAGAAGGTGAAACCCCATTAGTTTAAAACTCTTTCAGAAAAAGATAAAATTCATTTAGTTTGGTTTTTTCATTGGGAATACCCACAGTAGTGATTTAGTCACAACTGTGGCTGAGATAAAAACATTTAGGTGTCCCAGGTTCTGCAGGAGCCCAGTGGCTCTCAGGTCACTGGTTTCCTCTATCCTCTTCCCATGCAGCAAGAAACTGGATGTGCTTCCAGCCTTTTGGGCGGTGCTCTCCAAACTAACCCTGTGCACTCAATCAAGTCACAACTGTAAAATCCAGAGTGCTAAAAGCTGCTTGTAACTAATTTTATGACCTAACAACTGCTTGTGCCTCTCAGCTAACAGGCTAAAAGGCTGTAAGATCACCCTGAACAGCAGGAGGTTCTCCAAATGCAGGAGGCCTTCTCCTGTGGCATGTTTGCAAAAGCCATCCCTTGCCTTGTTCCATAATCAAGACAAAGTGGGACCGTAGTGTTGCTTTCAGAGTCTGTGGCAACTCTGCAGTACCACAGAAACTCATTCCAATGTTCTGGAGCTTGGGTTGGTGAATTTTCATTAAAACAAAAAAAATCACTGCTCACGAATAGAACAAGCATGTGCCCTCTTTTCTTTGTATGCTACGTGTAAATGTTTGCCCAGATACCTTATGTTTACATCAGGATCACAGGGCAGAATCCCCAAAAGGTCCAAGTATCTTAGGATCATATTTAGAGAATAACTGCTCTAAACTATATAGTAAAATCTTGTATGTGTGTTTGCAGGAGGGAGATTAAGACTGCCAGCCAGTATACTATACTCTCCCACCGGCACATACGTGAAATCTATCTTCACTATCTTAAGGGGAGAACTTGATATTGTAAGAAAAGATTCATAAAATCCTTTGCATTCTTTAAATAAAAGGGATATTTGTACATTTCATATAGTTCTCCTTTAGAAGAAAAGTAATCTGCTAAATCTGGTACAGATAAAAAATTCCCATTGATTAGGAATTCAACTAATCAATTTACTTGCTACTTTCTAACCTTAAGGATCAAAGACAATATTAACAAAATAATCTGCTTCTTTTCCAGTCCAATAATTTTAAGGAAAGATTTAAAAACCAAATGAACTCTGTAGGCATACTTCCCATAGCACTATGTATACTTCTTTCTGGTTCAAATATTTTTAAGAGGGTCAAAGAAAGAAGGGAATAGTAAAGTGAGAGATAACTATTATTAACAGAGAAGCTGAATGCAACAATGTTTATAGGAACATTCTGAAGGTTAGTTTTCAAACAAATATAAGGAATGAAAACAGTTTCAGACAAATCAACCTAAGATCTAGGGCAGGATATAAAAATTTCTACAAAGAACGTTTGGATTTTCTGTTGTTTCAGGTTATACTAATGTTATCTGGAATATTAAGTACTAGAGATAAAAGGTTAGTAAGAAGAAATTTTAATTGTTAAATGTTTAAAGGGTTCTTTTTCCTCTAGCCTCAACTCTTCCATCTTTGAGACTTATGAAAATGTAGAACCACAATAAGACTCAATTCTCTAGAAGAGGTAAGTATCAAAGTTAGCTTAGGAAGAAACATACTGGCTAGAAGAAAAGGAGTGAGGAATGTAGTTGGGAAAGAGGCTGAGAAGAAACCTTTGGCTTTTCTCTTTTTTCTGGAATATATAAATAATTTTTCTTCTGAGATGGAGATCTTACTACATTGCCTCAGCTGGTCTCAAATTCCTGGGCTCCAGTCATCTTCCCAC
Source organism: Perodicticus potto (assembly GCA_963574655.1). NCBI lineage: Eukaryota > Metazoa > Chordata > Mammalia > Primates > Lorisidae > Perodicticus > Perodicticus potto. The sequence continues at coordinate 13,841 of CAUYRH010055476.1, read as the reverse complement.
CCCAGTCTCCCGAGTAGGTAGGACTACAGGTGCGGAATATCACACCCAGTCTGAAAAACTTTTTAAAAGTCAGTAACTGGATTAAAAATGAAGTTCTGTAAAGTTTATGTGCTTTTTTTTATATAAATGAAAACAAGCTAGGTGGGGACTGTCCTTCAAGTGTCATATTTAACCAAATACTCAGCACATATGGGTATAGCTATCAGCCAACAGTGGAGCCCCATGAGGTCATGTGCAAAGTCTCCTCCTGAGCTTCTCTGCTAGAGCCACAGAACCAGCAAAATCCCCTGGGCACCCACAGAAAGGATGCAGGAAGTAGCCAGAGGGCTCTCCTCACAGCAGGAAGCGAGGCTGCCTCTGCATGTTGCAAAAACAGAGCCACGCCTTTCAAGGAAACAAAATGATAAAAATGGCAGCTGGAGGAAAAAATGTATTTTAAGATGAAAAATGGAGAAAAAAAGAGACACCTTACACAAGGAATGTTTTTATAATAAAGTCCATTTCTCTAAAGAGGAAAGTAACCCCAGATTTCTTCTGAGATTAATAATGCTCTATCCTTTATTTCTGTCAAGGACAAAAAGCAGCAAACTACTAGGAACTACCTATGAAAATATATTCCTCTATTTAATAAACACTGAATTAACTGCTCCTGAATGCTGGCTCACCCTGAATTTCCTAATACACATTCTACCTCTTAACTGATGCTCAACTTGTGAAGATAAGACCATTGCAAAATTAAATAAATGAAGTAACAGTGAAAAAAATATAAGCAAGAGTCCTAAGTTACTTGAGCCCTCAAGTGAAAACTCGGTAGTGTGAGCTGGCTTAGGGGGGACAAAGGAGGAATGCGGACTTGAAGTCAGGTGTGCTGGCCCCACCCCGCCTTTGTGTGAGCCTTTTAATGCCAGGCAAGTCTCCCGGGCTGCAGTCAAATCATGTCAAATCACACATGATTGACCTCAAAAGTTCCTTTTAGCACTAAAATTCTATGTTGATGACTGGATTTTCTGACATGTAAAACAGACCAGAAAGAGTAAATTAAAACAGTGTGGAGATAATACCCAGCAAAAGAAAAACTGTTTGAGGCTCGGCGCCTGTGGCTCAGTAGACTAAGGTGCCAGCCATGTAAACCTGAGCTGGCGGGTTCGAATCCAGCCCAGCCCGCCAAACGACAGCTGCAACCAAAAAATGGCCAGGCGTTGTGGCGGTCGCCTGTAGTCCCAGCTACTTGGGAAGTGGAGACAGGAGACTCGCTTGAGCCCAGGAATTGGAGGTTGCTGTGAGCTGTGATGCCATGGCACTCTACCCAGGATAACAGCTTGAGGCTCTGTCTCAAAAAAAAAAAAAAAAAAAAAGAAAAGAAAAACTGAAATGGAATCACCTCTGCACTTCTGTAAAATGCTTAAATAAAGGGGAGTTTGTATATTTAATACATTTTTTTCCTTTGGAAGAAAAGCAATTTGATGTCTGGTACTAAAAACAAAAAATCTCATTGATTAGAGATTTGAATGGTCAGTTTTACATGTCAACAGCATAAAACTGTTCATGTCAGCACACACCAGCACAAAAAGGCACCAAATCCGAGAGGAAGCAGAGGGCAAAGCGGAGAGGCGAGCTCCGAGCACGAGGTGATGTGAAGCATTCTAGAGCTAAGTGCTGTGCGTGCACACACAGGTGTATCACTCAGGTGACAACACGGACAAGACTGGAGAGCATCTGGGAAAGCTCTTTCCAGCAAAGAACATACCAGGCAGCACTCAGAGAAGGATTTTTTAGGAAGTCGTGCAGGAGGAGGTGGGCCCTGATCCCACTCCCAGAATGCCATGGAGTTCTGACAGACCAAAAGTTCCCCGGAAGGCTAAGAGGATGAAGACGTGCCAATGACAGAAAAGCAAAAAAGAAAAGGACAGGAAAAAGAGACAAGCAGAACAAGCATGCATAATGACAATATCACAGCAAAGGGTGGGGGAGAGAATACGGGAGCAAAAGAAAAGTGCTACCAGGCGATGCTTCAGTTCTTAAGAAAATGGTTAAAATCATATACGTATGAACACATTAACAAACAACAATAAATGTCTGGAATGATGTTTTCTGCTTTACTTGTGCACATTTGAGGTCAGAAAATTGTTATCAGGTCTTCTGTTTTCTTTATCACAAGAAATAGTAAGAACTTATTTATAATTATTCATTTGTATAATAATGCTTTTATTTTCAAAGAGTACAAATAAAGCATGAGAAACTTACTTTAGAAAGTTTAAAAACACCTTTAAAAATGGTGTTAACAGGGCGGTGCCTGTGGCTCAAAGGAGTAGGGCACGGGCCCCATATGCCAGAGGTGGCGGGTTCAAACCCAGCCCCGGCCAAAAAAAAACAACCGCCAAAAAAAAAAAAAAACAAAAAATGGTGTTAACAAGCCAAGAAGAAACCACAGGCAAATACATCTTTACTTACTATTGATACAATTAAATTGTGCTTGGAACCTAGAAATATCTGTAATTCTTGCACATTTTTCTCTGTACAGGAGACACACTCACTAAAAATTTATCCTACTTTACCTTTTACTTGATGAGTAAAGTACACAGAAAGACTTGTTTTAGACCCTTATTTTAGATTTATTGAAATTACAAAAAAGGAAAAAAAGACTTTGCTATGTCAGTAAAAAAGGATTAATACTTTAAAATATTTTTTAAACTGAACCTTTTATAAAAGGATACAAAACAATCTACACAGGGACATCTGCTGGGTTGGATGAGCCCAGTTCACGGTTCTTACTTTGAGGCGTCCCAGGAGGGCAGCCACATACCTCCCTCAAGTCGTTCTCCAGCCCCACGTGCTCGGAATGCTGGCGAAGGCGCTCTTTCCTGCGCTGTGCGGTGGCACTCCGACTTACCCAGCGACTGAAACGACCCAACAAGAAAAACACGTGGTTCTTATTCTTAAAATCCACACGAAAGACTAACAATACCTATTTTTCAATTTTTAAAAATATCTAACAGCTTTATTAAGATATAATTAAAATACTATACAATTCACCCATTTACAGCATACAAACCAGCAGTTTTTTTAACAGTATATTCACAGATACATGCTGAAGTTAGAAAAGGCACAGTATCTGGCCAGACACGGTGGCTTCTGCCTGTAATCCTAGCACTCTGGGAAGCTGAGGCAGGTGGATCACTCGAGCTCAGAAGTTTGAGGTTGCTGTGAGCTAGTCTGAGGCCATGGTACTCTAGCACAGGTGACAGAGTAAGACTGTTTTCCCTGCACTCACAAAAGAAGGCACAGTATCAACATACTTTAGATATCTGTATATAAAATAATAAATTCTGATCTTAGTCAAGTTAATCTTCTATTATATTAGATATGTAATAGGGATACCTTCATTCGATCAAAGTAAACATTATGGATGTGTATTTTTATTTTTTCAAGACAGAGTCTCATTATATTTCCCTCGGTACAGTGCCGTGGCATCAGCTCACAGCAACCTCAAACTCTCGGGCTTAAGCGTTTCTCTTGCCTCAGCCTCCCAAGTAGCAGGGACTAAAGGTGCCCACCACAACGCCTGGCTATTTGTGGTTGTTGTTGTTGGCAGGCCTGGGCTGGTTTCGAATTCGCCAGCCCCAGTGCATGTGGCCACCACCCTAACCACTGAACTACGGGCGCCGAGCCTGGATGAATATTTTTTAACACAAAGGAGAATGGTTTTCAAAATCCGTAATTTTGAATTACTTAATTCTAGTGTCCTAAAAGAATAGAAATGTGTAAAGTCTCCAATTTTTATGAACTCAGAATTACAGGGTAAGTTTCCTATAAAATTTTCCTTTAAAAAAAATTTTTTTTTAATATATGGCTTTTTTTTGTTTTTGTTTTTTGTAGAGACAGAGTCTCACTTTATCACCCTCAGTAGAGTGCTGTGGTGTCACACAGCTCACAGCAACCTCCAGCTCCTGGGCTTAGGCGATCCTCTTGCCTCAGCCTCCCGAGTAGCTGGGACTACAGGCACCTACCACAACATCTGGCTATTTTTTTGTTGTAGTTTGGCCGGGGCCAGGTTTGAACCCGCCACCCTGGGTATATGGGGCCGGTGTCCTACCCACTGAGCAACAGGCACTGCCCCTAAAAAAAATTTTTTGGGGGGGGTGGTGCCTGTGGCTCAAAGGAGTCGGGCATTGGCCCCATATACCAGAAGTGGTGGGTTCAAACTTGGCCCCGGCCAAAAAATGCAAAAAAAAAAAAAAAAAGTTTTTTTTTTGAGACAGAGCCTCAAGCTGTCATCCTGGATAGAGTGCTGTGGCATCACAGCTCACAACAACCTCTAATTCCTGGGCTCAAGCGAGTCTCTTGCCTCTGCCTCCCAAGTAGCTGAGCCTACAGGTGCCCGCCACAACGCCTGGCCATTTTTTGATTGCAGCCGTCATTGTTGCTTGGCAGGTCCGGGCTGGATTCGAACCCGCCAGCTCAGGTGTATGTGGCTGGCGCCCTAGCCCATTGAGCCACAGGCGCCGAGCCTTTTTTTTTTTTTTTTTTAAAGAGATGAGATCTTGCTATGCTGTCCAGGCTGGAGTACAGTAGCTATTCACAGGCATGATCACAGCTCACTGTAGCTTTCTGCACTCACGTGATCCTCCTACCTCAGCCTCCCAAGCAGCTGAGACTACAGGAACATGCTACTGCATCTGGCTTGAAGTTTCAAAATAAACTTTTTGAGACAGAGTCTTACTTTGCTGCTCAGACTAGAGTGTCATGGTGTCAGCCTACTTCACAGCAACCTCAAACTTCTGTGTTAAAGTGATCCTCCTGCCTTAGCCTCCTAAGTAGCTAGGACTTCATGTACCCATCACAACATCTGACAAGTATTTTTTCCTGTTTTTAGTAGAGATGGGGTCTTGTTCTTGCTCAGGCTGGTCTTGAACTACTAAGCTCACGAATCTTCTTGTCTCAGTCTCCCAAGTGCTAGGATTACAGGAAGTTTTCACATTTTTAAGGAATAGTCTTCTAAATTTAAGATTCAAACTAGTAAGAGTGAGTCCTAATCTGTAAAGTCTAAGGGTTGGATTTGATGACCACTGTGATTCCTATGGCTCTAAAATTTTATGACCATGTTTCTATAAAATGATAACTTATATTTATCAGTTATTTTGTGCTTTAGATCCAGAAATCTTCCCTAGATGATGCAGATGTAAGAGGGATTTAAAGAAATATAAGGATGTTTTCCTCAATTCAAAGGTCATTTTGTAGCCAGCCTCACTATCTAGACAGGCTCCAGTTGGTGCACACAACTCAAACCACTCCACTCTGAGTATCATCCTCAGTCACTCCTTTATCCCCATAGTCTTCTTTCTGTGAAGAATTCCAACATCTGGCTCAGTTTTCTTTCTGCTAAGGAAAATACAAAGACTATAAAGACAACTTAGCCTTACAATTCTGGGGTCCCCTAAAATGCAGTAACTTCACCTCCACTCCACTTCAGCCACAACCAGGACATCACACTAAACCCAGTGACCATCCAGAACTCGTCAACCTCAGAAATCCTGAACTCTACCATCTTACACACTGACCTCCATCCCCCATCACACTGGCTCTCCCATACCCAGACTCCCACTTATAACCCCTCACACTTTCTACTATTGCTTAAATCCTGTGCTAAACCAACCTGAAGCACTCCCACACTAGCACCTTCTCCTCTGTACTGATCCTCTCCCTCTTGCCTTCTCTCCCCTCATTCCCTGTAGACTAGTTCCTGATTTCCCTCATGACTACCCACAAGTCACCTGCCCTTTTTCAACTCTACCTCACTCCCCTCAAAGACCCTCGTCAAGTACCACTGCTCAACTGATGACCCACCCATGGCCCCTTCTTTCTGCGCTCTACTTAAACGAGGCAGACGCACAGACATCCTCATCTGTCTCCAATGATATTATGTACTAGCCAGAGCTCAGAATTATTTCCTCCACCTGCATCCTTTAAAAACTTTTTAAAAATTTAGTTTAATTTCATTTTATCTTTGAGACAAAGTCTCTTTTTGTCACCCAAGTTAGGGTATGGTGGCAAGATCACCGCTCACTGCAGCCTTGAACTACTGGGACTAAAGGTGCACAGTACCACTCCTGGCTAATTTTTAAATTTTTTGGTAGAGACAGGGCCTTGCTACTTTGTCCAGGCTATTCTTGAACTCCTGGGCTCAAGCAATCGATCCTATGTTGGCCTCTCAAAGTGCTGGGATTGCAAGCATGAGTCATTGAGTCTGGCCCTACCCACATCCTTGACCAATTCTCTCTTTCCTTTTTCAGCATGCTCATTAGTCACCTCCTTTGCTGTACTGCCAACTATATTGTATGCTGAATTTCTCTCTTGGCCCTCTGTAGTTATGTTTGAATCTCTTTTTTCACTACTCTCATGAGGAAATTCTTTTTTTTTTTTCTTTCTTTCTTTTTTTTGAGACAGAGTCTCAAGCTGTCACCCTGGATAGAGTGCCGTGGCATCACAGCTCACAGCAACCTCCAATTCCTGGGCTCAAGCGAGTCTCTGGCCTCCGCCTCCCAAGTAACTGGGACTACAGGCGCCCGCCACAATGCCCGGCCAATTTTTGGTTGCAGCCGTCATTGTTGTTTGGCGGGCCCGGGCTGGATTCGAACCTGCCAGCTCAGGTGTACGTGGCTGGTGCCTTAGCTCGTTGAGCCACAGGTACCGAGCCTCTCATGCAAAAATTCTTAAAAGCATTTTGATATGATCTTTCTACTTATTTACCTTTGGGTCACCAGTCTACCTCAAATCAGTCCTTCTTCTGAAAATGCCCTTAGTGAAGCCACTAAAACACATAAATGCCAAAGCCAGTGCTCATTTTCAATTCTTAGCTTCTCTCTCTTATACATTTTGTACTAATCATTCCTTCTACTTTAAAACTACAGCAATTTTCAAATACCTTGGTGTTTCCAATGGATCAGCCCTCTCACCTTGAAGACTTTGTTCAATAAGTTTTTTTCTTCATAACATTTATCATTATCTGACATGTTACTTATTTTACATATTACTTTTTTTTTTTTTTTTTGGTAGAGATGGAGTCTCACTCTGTCACCCTCGGTACAGTGCCATGGTGTCATACAGCTCACAGTAACTTCCATCTCTTGGGCTTAGGCGATTCTCTTGCCTCAGCCTCCCGAGTAGCTGGGACTATAGGCGCCCGCCACAATGCCAGCTATTTTTCTGTTTTGCAGTTTGGCCGAGGCGGGGTTTGAAACCGTCACCTTCGGTATATGGGGTGGGCGCCCTACTCGATGAGCCACAGGTGCCGCCCTATATATCACTTGTTTATTGTTTGGTTCTTTGCATTTGAAAGCAGAGGTTTTTGTTGATTTGTTCATTGCTAAACTCCTGGTGAATAGGACAATCCTCACATCTAGTGGGAGTTCCATAAAGATTTGTCAAATGAATGAATGAGCAATCTAATACTATCAAAAGGAAATAAAAACTGCTAAACTAATAGTCTAACCAAATCAAAGTGACTCAAACAATTAGGCTACTTTATTTTTATTTATTTAATTATTTATTTTTGAGACAGAGCCTCAAACCGTTACCCTGGATGGAGTGCTGTGGCATCACAGCTCACAGCAACCTCCAATTCCTGGGCTTAAGCGAGTCTCCTGCCTCCGCCTCCCAAGTAACTGGGACTACAGGCGCCCGCCACAACACCTGGCCATTTTTTTGGTTGCAGCAGTCATTGTTGTTTGGCGGGCTTGGGCTGGATTCGAACCCGTGCTGGCGCCTTAGCCCGTTGAGCCACAGGCGCCAAGCCCAATTAGGCTACTTTATAAACATGAGGAAAAAACCTGATAACTAATCTGTTCTAATGGAAAATTTTGATAATTCTCATCTGCTACTGAAAAATAGGATATTGTATCTAAAATCACAAACTGGAAAGTTTGAGCCCTCACAGATATCAACATCTTTTTGCACATTTTTATTTTTATTTTTATTTTTTTGAGACAGAGCCTCAAGCTGTCACCCTGGATAGAGTGCTTTGACATCACAGCTCACAGCAACCTCCAATTCCTGGGCTCAAGCGAGTCTCCTGCCTTTGCCTCCCAAGTAGCTGGGACTATAGGCACCTGCCACAACGCCCGGCCATTTTTTGGTTGCAGCCGTCATTGTTTGGTGGGCCCGGGTTGGATTCGAACCCACCAGCTCAGGTGTACGTGGCTGGCGCCTTAGCCACTTGAGCCACAGGCGCCAAGCTGTCTTTGCACATTTTTAAATACAGTGTTTATAAGCAGGGACAACTCTCCACTAGAGGATGAAACCCTAAAAACTAAGGTAAGATAAAAATTTCAGTCATTAGTTACTCAATTCTGCCTTGTAAGCAGCATATTAAATTCTAATAACCTTCCTCTCCAATACTTTAGGATAAACTATGGCAGCCCTAGGAAACTAATATAGATAACAAAGTTTAATTTCTCTAAATATTAAGATTGAAACCACCCTTTGTAGAATTAAGGGCCACAAAGTGGGAACTGTGGAAGGGGCCTGAATTCTGCAAAGGTATAGGTATAGTTTAAAAAATAACCAGCCATTGTTTCCTAGCTTGCTTTCCTGTAATTGCTTACTGTTCAGAGGTCAGGTAACTGAAGGTCATGAGACTTTCAGCTTTCTTAAATGCTCTCACAGATAACACTACTATTGTGAAACCTAAAGCTGGTCTTTGCTGTATCTTTCAGACCCTGCATTCTAAGCACCAATTAACCCAAATAGGTCAATGGCCCATACCAAGGAACTGACTCAACCAGTCTTGTGAAAATGGTTCCTGTGATGCACTCAGGAACCAACCCAGTGCAAAAGACAAATTTCTACACCCCTTTGATTTTACACCCAATCTAACCAATCAGTACCAACTAACTAGCCCCTCTCCACCAAACCATCCTTTAAAAAACATAGCCTCGACTGGGCGTGGTGGCTTACACCTGTAGTCCCAGTGCTGTGGGAGGCAGAGGCGGGTGGATTTCCTGAGCTCGGAGGGTTCGAGACCAGCATGATTCGGAGTGAGCCAGAGTAAGCCAGAGTAAAAGACCTTGTCTCTACTAAAAAAAACCCACAAACGACGCCAGGCGTTGTGACGGGTGCCTGTAACCCCAGCTACATGGGAGGCAAAGGGCAAGAGAATCGCTAAAGGAAGAAAGGGAAAAAACAAAAAACAACAAAAAAAAACCCCTCCAAACTAAGAAGAGTGAAAACCAGCTGAAATTGAAAGCAAAAAAAAAAAAACAGCCTCAGGCCCAGTGTGGTGGCTCACATCTGTAATCCCCAGGTGTGAAGACTGCTTGACCCCAGGAGTTCAAGACTAGTCTGAGCCAGAGCAAGACTCCATCTCTACAAAAAAACAGAAAATTAGTCAGGATGGTGCTGTACACCTATAGTCTGCTTCCTTCTATGCAGTGGGCAATAAAACCCAGGTTAGTGGTAACAGGATTAGCATTACATTTAAACACAGACATTTAAAGTATGACTATTCCCAAGTGTACTTTACCTAAAAAAGGAAAAAAATCTCCAGACTCTGGATTTTTGTTTTTTAAATTAAAAGTCAAACACTCAGCTCGGCACCTGTGGCTCAAGTGGCTAGAGCGCCAGCCACATACACCTGAGCTGGCAGGTTCGAATCCAGCCGGGGCCTGCCAAACAACGACGGCTGCAACAAAAAACAGCCAGTCGTTGTGGCAGGCACCTGTAGTCCCAGCTACTTGGGAGATGGAGGTAAGAAAATCACTTGAGACCAGGAATTGGAGGTTGCTGTGAGCTGTGATGCCCCGGCACTCTACCCAGGGTGACAGCTTGAGGCTCTGTCTCAAAAAAAAAAAAAGTCAAACACTCATTCAAAGGCATTAAATGTGGTCTTGAAAAAAAATCAACCGATAGATGTTTAATGGTTAAGCATTGCAGAACAGAACTGCAGAGCATCCCAGCCTTCATCCATTCCTTCAGCCAACTACACACGTGAAGAACACGCTTACTTGTTGTTGGTTGGTCCTGTTGCCAAGACATCGGACTGTAACTTTGGAAAGAAACCTTGCTCATATTTGCCTTGACCAATTTTCATATCAAGTAGATGTGGATGGATTGCAGTGTGATCCATTTTCATTAGTCTCTGCTCAATTGATTGGGCTACAAATTAAATTTATAACAAATTAGAGACATTTTTTCAAAAATAATGTTTCGTGCACTCATACATTTATAGAGAACTGAATCATTCTGATACTCTGACATCGATTTTTATACACTCTTCAAAAATCATAATAGAGGGTAGATATAAAGTTCATGTGCAATTTACTATGCTATACTCTTTTAAATTGCACATGAATTTTATGTCCATCCTGTATAAATATTAAAAAAGTTAATTTTAGGTAAACACTGGATGATTAATTTTCATGGTATTTTCTTCAGCCTTTGCCAAAAGCAGGGCAGCAGTACTGAACAAAACCTATAATTCAGTATTTACAGCTTCCCTTAAGTGAGAATATCCTTACATGAAAATACGGTTTTAAGCACAACACTGAAATAGTTTTCTTCAGCGGAGACACAACTGTAAAGAGAAGGAAGCGCAAGGCCAGTAGGCTTATTATTTTCTTGTGCAAAGACCTAGTAAGTGTTCATCGTTCTCCATCTGTGAAACAAAGAACTGTGAAGCTTATTACCTCACTTTTAGCAACAGACACATTCCCATTAGTAGGAGTCATTTAGGAGTGTTTATTAGATCAAGGGTAATGCAGAGAAAAGTCAAAGTCAAATAAGCAGGCATTTAGAAAATGTCCAGAGGATAAGAAACTGGCCTTTGGAAGAATTCCAGAGGTCAAAATTCAATGGATTACTCAACATTTTTATTTTAAAACCACTTAAAAAGTTAGGGATGCTGGAGGTTGTCTCAAGGTGATGCGTTTCCCTGATAAAAAACCAAAAACTCCCCTTAATCTTAAATGTTTCCTTCAACAGAACTGTCAACAGAAAATACAGTATTTGGAAAGACGAGGTCACCAATCCTTTGCCTAGGGATTACTAAAAAATGGAGAATAAGCAGTAATTGTGCTTATGTGATAAAGAGAACACACTGGGAGCTACCAATCTTTTGGCATAGAAGTAAAGTGGTGCCTTTATAGAATCAGCTTCTTTGCACCTTTACTATAGTAGTAGATTGGCTCTTGCTGGTACTGCTTATACACATTCCAAAGCATTTTTTTGAGGATGGATCTGTCCCATGTTCTCCACTCCTGTCAAAAGAACATATTTCAGGCTCGGCGCCTGTGGCTCAACGGGCTAAGGCGCCAGCCACCTATACCTGAGCTGGCGGGTTCGAATCCAGCCCAGGCCCGCCAAACAACCATGACGGCTGCAACCAAAGAATGGCCGGGCATTGTGGCGGGCGCCTATAGTCTCAGCTACTTGGGAGGCGAAGACAAGAGACTCGCTTGAGCCCAGGAGCTGGAGGTTGCTGTGAACTGTGATGCCATTGCACTCTATCCAGGCTGACAGCTTGAGGCTCTGTCTCAAAAAAAAATGAACATATTTCATGCCATTTTATGTCAGATTATAAAATGGTAAGCTAGCTGTTTGTCTGCAGGATGGAAGTTATTACTGCTCTTTGTGACTTAAGCTTCAAAATGTTAGATATAAACTTTAAGCTCTGCTAATGTTCCCTTATAACCCATAAGAATGTATCCAAAACCTTCTTGAATTTGATTACACATATATAAAATTTATTTATTTATTTATTATTATTTTTTTTTGAGACAGAGCCTCAAGCTGTCACCCTGGATAGAGTGCTGGGGCATCACAGCTCACAGCAACCTCCAATTCCTGGGCTCAAGCGAGTCTCTTGCCTCCGCTTCCCAAGTAGCTGAGACTATAGGCGCCCACCATAACACCAGGCCATTGTTTGGTTGCAGCTGTCATTGTTGTTTGGCGGGCCTGGGCTGGATTCGAAGTCGCCAGCTCAGGTGTACATGGCTGGCGCCTTAGCCCATTGAGCCACAGGCGCCGAGCCAAATTTATTTATTTTTGGAGACAGACTCTCTCTGTCACCAGGTGAGAGTGCAGTGGTGTCATCATAGCTCAATGCAACCTCCAACTCCTGGGCTCAAGCAATCTTTCTGCCTCAGCCTCCCGAGTAGGTGGGACTATAATTGCCCACCATCACAACTGGCTAATTTTTTCTATTTTTGGTACAGATGGGGTCTTGTTCCTGCTCAGGCTGGTCTCCCAACTCCTGAGCTCAAATAATCTTTCCACCATGGCCTACCAGAGAATTAGGGATTACAGGCTTAAGCCACTGCTCCCAGCTCTCATTATTATTTTCAAAGTACACATATAACTTGAAACTTCTCTTGAAACACAGTCCATATGTTCTATGCTGGGCAGAATACGTATGGCAAAAGGATATTATATTTTAATATGAAATGACATTTAATTTTTACCAATGCCCCCCCCACCCAACTCTCCACAACTCTAAACTGTCATACTTTGTAATATTTATAAAAGTTAATGGATGGTTTAGGCAAAATAATGCCTAGATTCATGGCATGAATTCTCTGAAGTCTCTGCCAATTTTATAATCCATAAAATGGCAAAAAATTCCATCTCTGCCAATAAATGCTTCTATCCTCATGAAAGAAGGGGAAAAAAGGGAACAGTCTGTTTTTCCATTGACTTTAAAATGACAGAGAAATCCATCTGATATTGAGTTGTCCTCCTTTACTTGAAAAGTTTTTTGAAGACAAAAACCATGATTTACTCCAGGGTTTATACTGAAAACTGCCACAGGGAGCATAATACAATACTGCTTTTCAGTGATTATACTACCAGTGAATACTGAACATTCAGAAATTATTAAATGCCTGCTTTGAGAGATCAGGTATATTGTTAGATTTTCGAGGGTGTGTGCCAATATTCATCTGCTATGGTGGGTAAGGAAAAAGAAAACTGTATTACTATCAGCTTGATGTCTTTCTGCACAGAAATCATGAGGTTCTGGTGCCACGATATCAACAGCAGATAGCCTGTGCCTACGGAGTTCACCTGTAAATTCAAAATTCTTCACGGTTACAAGCAAAACAACAGCAAAAGAACAACAACAAAAGAAAAAAATATATACAATAATACTCCAACCTCTACAGCTTTTGCGGGGATGGGAGGAGGACAAATTACTCCAATAAATGAAATACCTGCCTGTTTGTGAGGGGCAGCCATAGGCACAATCAGTTGCCTCCTTTCTCTTCAAAAAAATTCTTGGTAGGCTCAGCGCCTGTGGCTCAAGTGGCTTAGGCGCCAGCCATGTAAACCTGAGCTGGCGGGTTTGAATCCAGCCTAGGCCTGCAAAACAACAATGACGGCTGCAACCAAAAAATGGCCAGGCATTGTGGCGGGCGCCTGTAGTCCCAGCTACATGGGAGGCTGAGCAAGAGAATCGCCTAAGCCCAGGAGACTGTCTCAAAAAAAAAAAAAAAAAAGAAAGAAAGAAAGAAAACAAAACAAAACAAAAAACCCCACAAAAAACAAATCCACAATGTTACATTTTCAAAAGAATATTATATAATATCTACGATGACAGTGGGAGTACAAAACTCTCAGAGGCTGAAGGGAAATCTATTTAATTGGAAAGACTTTGTGGAAGCACACAAATTAAAGAGTCCATGTTTGGCTCCATTTAAAAAATTCTATCAGGGGAGGTGGAGCAAGATGGCAGCCGAGTAACAGCTTCCTTGCGGCTGGGCACGGTGAGACTGGGGAGAGAGGACTTCAGGCATCTCTGGCAGGTGGGATCTACCCAGGAACTTCCCCTTGGGGACACAGGGAGACAGCGTGAG